>JAOTRI020153055.1:0-10111 GCA_028564885.2 Zoanthus sanctaehelenae
TTCTTTAAGAAAAGGTAAACGGTTATTTATGAATACTGTTTGGATCTTTCTAGGAAAAGTCTTGTTAATCCCAAAATAACAGCAAATTTCTCCTTGTAAGATTGGAAACAAGATCGCGGGTTAGCCATTTAACCCTGGGTTAGTGCTAATCGGCTATTGAACAACTGGGCCCTTTTCGATAACATCGTTTTATCTATTTACGTCCAAGGTATTTTAAGTTGGTCGGGGCTTCGTTATAATAAAAAGGGTTCAGACGCCTCTGATTCGTAGTTTCACAAGAATAACAATAAAATAATTAATAGTAATAAAAATGACTTATTTAGGTGTGAGTTTACTTTAGCCGGCCAAAGGCCTTCTAATTGGGGATGCCATCTGTACTACTATAAGGGTGACTGCGACACTTCACATGAAAGCACACACATATTTAAAACATCCTTTTCCGAGAAGACGCAAAACTCTAACTATTTGCTGATGTTATAACAAAGGTGCACCTTCTTTGAAATTATTTTAAGACCCTTGGTGTTGATCCAGCTTGGAATCGAACCCATGATAGACAGACATCTTACCAGCTATGCTATAATTACACGGCTTTAAGGTGTGTGTAGAAGTTACAAGTATTTTGCAAGTCCGTTTTTTTTTTATCTCTTTTTGTTTAAGTATTGACTGAATCATATTGTTTTCTCAGCATTATTATATTTTATAATATAAGTGCGATATGACGCGCGCTCTGATTTGTTCAAATCTATGCTTTACTACACTGATGAAGTCATGGTTTTTGCTTGCTTGTTAAAATTGCGAGCCGCAGACGAGTGATTTTACAACGTTCTTGTGTTTCCCAACATCACGCTTGCTCTATTTTGCCGATAAAGTCATAGAAAGTTACACTCTAATACTTAAAAAGTATTTTCACAGTGGTAGTAATATGGTTTTTGTTGCTGTGATTGCTGTTAACATTTTCGGTCATTTTACCATTGATTATAGAAACCACGAAGGACATGGGTAAAGCTCTTGGCAAGTTCGTTGTTGTATTCAATTGTTCTGATCAGATGGATTTTCGTGGTCTTGGTCGTATTTATAAAGGTAAACTATACTTCGCGTCAATTAAACGTACGATTTATATTGTTTATATTTACAGTCGTAATTGTACGATTTATGTTGTCCACTCTTAACATGGTAATTTTACGATTTATCTTGTCCGCCCTTATATTGGTAATCGTACGATTTATCTTGTCCGCCCTTATATTGGTAATCGTACGATTTATGTTGTCTGCCCTTATATTGGTAATCGTACGTTTTATGTTGTCTGAACTTACTTTGTTAATCGTACGATTTATGTTGTCCGCCCTTAACTTGGCTATCGCACGATGTTTGAAATATGTTTACAGAACGTGTTTTTAAATCCTAAATACATAATAGATAAATTATAATGCCTTTAACTGAATTTACTTTTAACTTTTGTCATTGTTATTGCGGATGCAAAACAGACAAGCTGAATAGCTGTAGTCGCATAGTAATGTATTATTGTTTTCAACATGACTAATGTTGTTTCTGTACTATTCAGGTTTGGCTCAGTCCGGTAGCTGGGGCTGTTTCGATGAGTTTAACCGTATTGAATTACCTGTATTGTCCGTGGCAGCTCAGCAGATCTATATCGTCCTAAACGCTAAAAAGGAACGTAAGAAACAATTTGTTTTCTCGGATGGAGACGTTGTTGATCTGAATCCTGAGTTTGGCCTTTTCCTTACAATGGTAAGAGAATGATGTTTGCTGTAATCCAGCTTAGCTCACTAAACTATTTGTCACCACATAAGTGTGATGGTGTTCATCTTGTGCAAAAGTACCATTCCTTCCGCAGCTATCTGGTAAGATCATTGTATGAAGACAGCATGATTAAGATGCAGAAATCCCAGGTTCAAATCGCCGACACGGACTATTGAATGAATAAGTCCTTGTCAATTCCTGGAGCAAATTCACCGGGCTTTGTAAATAGCCGGCTGGTTTGCCTACTACCATTAGGGATTATTAACTGAGAGAGTGGAGGATTTCAACAGGATACTGAAAAGCCCCTTTATATTATGGAAGTTGTCATTAAAGATTTAAGTGTAAACAAACGTTAAAAAAACGTAGTGCTGTTTGTGAGCCATCTCATGGTCTCCGTGGATTAAGTCATTTACCAATTTCAAGGTTGTTTTTTAACCAAGTTCCTTTTCTTTCTCAGCGGAGGTTAGTTTTTCAACCTAGAATATCTCACTATAGTTTTTTGCTCTTCTGTTTCCTTTAATTACTTAGTTTTAAGTGTATGTAGTAGTTGTGGGGTTTTTTGTATGTATAAAATGACCTTACCCTTCTAATGGTTATAGCAAACAACAGTGTAAAGGCGCTGACATACGATGCAACATCTCATGCAACATTGCGCGCAACAGGATTGTTGCAGCGTGTGTCCACCGATGAATTTTGTTGCTGCAAGATTGCATGCAACAAAGCTGAGGTTGAGCCGCGATCTACTCAGGCAACATTGCACCAAGAAAGTTTTTTTAAAGAACTTCTTGTTGGACGCCGTTTTGATTGTTACATTGTTGCATGGAAAAGCACGCCGCGCAATCACGAGAAATGTTGCGTGATTTTGTTGCACCGTTTGTCCATATCTAAAATATTTGTTGCGCGCAATGTTGCATGAAATGTTTCATCTTGTTTGGGCGCCTTAATTCGCGTTAAAGTGTTGAAAAATCTTTTCCTGTTTCACCAGCTTGGCCGAGCAATGAGAGACTGGTAACTACCATATTATTTTCTGGCCCATGTGACGTTAAACGTAGAATTAAAAAGTGAAAGTCCGTTCCCGTTTTCATTTGTGCGATTCACGTAGCTACAACACAACTCGCTACCATATTTTACAAGAAAATATGAGATTACAACCTGCATGATACGCAAGCCTCCACCTCTGAGAGCATCGGAAGCTCTGTATTAGCTTGTACAATTTTTGGCAATACTAGTTAATAACTTACCATAAAATAAATGAAAAGAATTAACTGCATTTAAAATGTTAATCTGAGTAATTTGTAAAAAGAATGAAAATGCTCTTGTCTACAGAATCCTGGCTATGCTGGACGTCAAGAGCTTCCAGAGAACCTCAAGGTTCAGTTCCGTACAGTGGCCATGATGGTTCCTGACAGACAGATCATCATGAGAGTGAAACTTGCTAGCTGTGGTTTCATTGAAAACGTCATCTTGGCTCAAAAATTCTACACTCTCTACAAGCTTTGCGAAGAGCAGTTAAGCAAACAGGTTCGTGATCGACCTTAATACAACATAGGTTATATGTATGGATATTTGTTTGCAAGAAAATTGATTGATTGCTATCTCTTCGGGTTTTTTACAGTTGCTAGAAACTCTATTTTTTAACTTTATTCGTAAAGCGGCATTTCTTGAAGTTATCGTAGCCACTTGTTAGCCGAGTTGTTTGGTGGTAGTTTATTGTGCGGGATGCTCGGGGTCGATTCTAGCCCAGGGCAACTCTCAAGCCTCGGGGTTTTAATATAATTGAGGAAAAGGTGTGGCCTTTTATCAAACATCTGCAAATGGTTAGACTTTCGGCCTTAACGGATATGGGCGTCAAACCATAGGCCTTCAGAGATATACCATAGTTTATTTCCTTTAAAATAAGCTGAGGGCGTGTATAAACTTGTGAGGATATTGGTAAGGGGTATATTGCTCTTGTGCAAATGTACACATTTTAAGTGTTCCACTACAAAGTTACCATGCACGTCCTCATAGCTAAAACAGGGCACAATAAGATGAATTATTACAGTTCCTTTCTGTATCACAAAAACTACAATTACTTGTATTTGTTAATGTTTAGGTTCATTACGATTTTGGTCTGAGAAATATTCTGTCTGTGTTGCGCACTCTGGGTGCAGCCAAGCGAGCAAACCCACAGGACAGCGAGAGTACAACCGTAATGCGTGTGTTGAGGGATATGAACCTTTCTAAACTTGTAAGTGAATTTTGAACCACATAATTTGGAGCAAACCATTATTTAGGTCTAGTACTTTCTTTTGAAATAGAGAAATAAAAATAACTCAAAATTCAATAATGTAATGCAATTGTAAACGCAAAATACACCTTAATGCATTGGAACTCAGTCCTTCCTTTCGCCAGGTAATGGCCTCTATAGACCCCAGACACTATCGCATTTTGAATATTTTTGTGTGTAAGAGTTGGATTAGTATTTTGTCTAGGAGGAATAAAAGACTCTCATTTACTTAACATTACAAGTACCAGAGGTAAACACCGGTCACATGTCAAACACAGCACGTTTTCGGGGCCTCCGACGAGGCTGTCTGATTGGGGGGGCCAAAAAGATAATACGCCTTCATTGATTATGCAGACTTTATCTACCAACTTATGCATGATAAAAACTTAAAAAGCCATGATGTTATCACCAAAATAATATAGGGTGACAAGTTTCTTCCTTCATTTTGTACCTGGCCTGGCCAAAACGTAGGTTAAGATCTAACAAAGGAAATAAACTAGCCCATTTTAAACTTATGGTTTGAAAATTATTTGGGGGCCATGGCCCTCTCCCCCTCCCCCATTCCTCCTTGGCGTCGGAGGCCCTTGTTGTTTTGAGAATACTCAAACTTGCTATCCCAACTTGGCTTCCCTTTACAATGAATTTACTTACTTACCTGTGCACAATACTGACTACTTTTCAGTCTCTATTAATAATGACTAATCTCAAATCATTCATCAATGAGTATTGCTTCTGCTTCGATATTACTTTGATTTAATTTATATAATTATTTCACTTAATCTGAGATGTTACAAATGTTTAAGCCCGTTGCTTTTTTTTGTTTACTGCCTCCCATTTCCAGATGCAGTAACACATTTCATGTCATACTGACTTGGGACCAATGCCATTTGCTATGCTGTATGACAGTGGTGATGGTCTCAAGTCCCATTAAATAAAGATGCAATTTATTGACCTATGTCTTTGTATTTTTTTGGGTATTTATTATTATTTTATGTAATGTAATATTTTATCTTTATTATCATTTAATGTGTATATTTTAATATATGTTCGTATGCATATGTTTGCCTGTAAATTATTTGTTACACTCTGTAAATGGTAATTTAATTTCAATAATTGACTGATTGATTGAATGAATGTGCATGTTATTAATAAGTGTTGCAATTCTCAATTCTCAAAAGTCAAGAAGAAACCGAAGTGAAAAGAGCGGAACTGGTGGTAACGAAAGAACTCGAAGCCATGAGGGAAAATATAAAAAAAACACAGAAACGAGAACTTCGGGATTTAGACTGCTATCTAGATATTAAAGAGAGAGTAGTAGGGTGGAGAAGTTATTAGGGGTTTTCTTAACAGGAACCGTGTCAATTAAGCGGATCGCATCCGTCAAGCATTCAGGATCCTGAATGCAGGATAATTAGCGCTTAATTGGTCGCAACCGGTCGTTAACTTTAACAGGTGCGACAATCCTGCATTCAGGATTGTGAACTTTCACCTGAACGTTAACCGGAACTTTAGGTGATAGCGAGGCCGCGTCGCGAAGCGACCGGCTGCCCGCGTTCCGCGGGCAGACGAGGCCGAGCGTATACCCTTTTCCCATTCACCGAGAACTTTGCGAGCGTCTGAACCTTTCCCTCAGAAGGATCATCACCTGAACCTCCACCGAGATCGCTGCGATACAATTATATGCATTTATGTGGGGAGGCGCCCACCCATCGAAGATGGGTGCTTTTCACACTCAGCGTTAAGCTGAGTGTGTTTGACACCACGTAGCGGTGTCTTCACCCATCGAAGATGGGTGCTTTTCACACTCAGCGTTAAGCTGAGTGTGTTTGACACCGATACGCGGTGTCTTCACCCATCGAAGATGGGTGCTTTTCACACTCAGCGTTAAGCTGAGTGTGTTTGACACCGCGTAGCGGTGTCTTCACCCATCGAATTCGCTCATATGAGCACGAAAGCGCTTCGCATCGTTATTAGCCCTTAGTTGCAGAGAGTGAGGTCAATCCCCTGCCCCAAAGCTGGACAAATGAATGCCAAATAGAGGTGCAGCGCGCGCGGCTTTTTTACGAGATCATGAATGGGCTACTAACGGGGAACGGATGAGATATTTAGCGTGTGTTCTGTATAAAAATGGCCAAATGCAGGAAAAAAAAAACTTGTATTTCCGATTTAAAAAAAAACTGACATGTCAAATTCAAAATTTTGGGTTAAAGGCAACTCACTAGATTATTATAAATCAAGAATATGTCTGAACCTACGTTGAAAGAGCATATGGAAAAGCGCACAGTGAAACAGTTGAGGGAAGTCGCCAAGGAGAGGCATATTCCCAAATATTACAATCTGCGTAAAGCCGCTCTCATCGAAGCTTTACTCCAGTCTGAAGAGACGGCACAGCATGCCGACGAAGACAAATCTGCAAGAGCACCAAAGCCCAAAACTCGTCATACCAAAGAAGAGAGACCAGTACCACCGAAAAAGAAGATTCCATCATCACCAAAAGAGAGCTCACCACCGTCACCAATAGAGCTACCATCACCAACTCAAGAAGATACACCAATACCACCGTCACCAATAGAGCTCCCATCACAAAATGAGATCCCATCACCGCCGCAGAATGATGAATCTCTACACGATAGAATAGCGAAACAGAGAATGCCAACTGTACTCGTAGTCTACCCCCCCAAGAAAACGGACAAACCGCGTCCTGTTCCAGCGCCCCGAACTATCGTTCCTTATCCTCCGCCCAAGCCTGTTCCCGCCCCGAGAACGGATCTGATCGGTAAGTTCCTCGACGTCGGCAAAAAGATAGTGCAACGCATTCCAGTAAAAACAACCAGGTTTGGTTGGCTCAGGAATACGACCTTGATGGTGTTGGACCGAGTCAAGGAGGTTCGTGACGTTCTTAAGCTTGTCGTCAACAAGAATCAACATGAATCAAGTGGGGAAGCTGATCGAGCGAGCCCACCCCGAGTAGCGCCTCCCGTGCCGCCTAGAAGGATACGCAAATCTGAGAGAGTGGAACCTGAAAACAAACCGCTAAATCCCAATCGATTCGAGATCAATGCGGATGTGAATGGCGATTTAACAAATGTTATTTTCAACAATCTTAAACCGCACATTGAGATGCGTTCTAGAGTTGTCTATAGTTTTACAGCCAAGATCTATTGCGGCTCCGGGGAAATCGTCGAATACGAGAAAACGCTTCCTAGGGAGTCAAGTCTTCGCAAGCAAGGTGGAACTCTGACAAGCTTAGCCGCTATTAAGAAATACATCAAATGGTGTGAAGCAAGAAGGTTGGATTTGGAAGATGCTGAAATTTGGAGTGGTGCTTACTTACCCGCGACAGAGGTCGTTGATACACCAGGTGTCTACCAAGGTCGAGTTGAGTTTACCAAGATAACGGTGAAAGTCATTCACAGTAGAGAGCCGTTGATGGGCTGTGGACCCTTACCCGATTGGTTGCGTGAGAAGAAGTGTATTCACGCCATCGATGATAAGAAGGACAACCTCTGCGTTTGGCGATGCCTTGCGATTTACATGGGTTATCGCGATAAGCTATCCAGACCTGCCAAGGATACCACCAGGAAGGCATTAGCCCTAGCGCGAGAATATTACAAAAATCCTGAACTCAAAGTTTCTGCTGTCCCACCAACGAAACTGGTTGATTTCGAGCGAATCGCCAAAAAGGCTCGAATCAACATTCGCGTGTATGAACCGGATAACAAACAGGTTTGGAAGCTCGTGGCTGGTAAAGATAAAGTCAAAAAGACTTGGCTGTTTGTATATATAGGACTTTACAAGGGTCATTGTTTTTACATCAAAGATCTACAGCTTCTTACAAAGTGTTGGGGTTGTAACGGATGCGGACAACAATTCACGGTACACAGCAATTACAAGAGACACTTGAATGAAAATAGATGTACAGGAGGAAAGACGAGGTTAGTGTGCAACGGGAAGAAGTTCAAGAGGATTATGAATAGTAGTGACAAGGTTTTTTACGGTGGAAACACCCAATTCAGCTACAAGGGATGCAACTGGATCGAGGAACAGTCTGCGCTTATTGGCAAACACATACATCACGCTCTCTGCGGCCATGGAGGTGAGCGTTGTGTTATAGATGGTAACCAAGAGATTTTGGTTGATGGTTACGAACCTACATCCAATACAGTCTATCAATTCTACGGTTGTAAATGGCATGGATGCCCCTGTTCAATCGATGATGATGCAAAGAGGTTCAATGAAACTATGGACATGGAAGAGAGAATTAAACGCTTGGGATACAACGTCGTGTCAGTTTGGGAGTGTGATGTCCCTGAAATATCTGGTACCAAGATGGAAAAGAAGTTCCACCCTCATCCTTACTTCATCACGTACGATTTCGAAGCGCTACAACATAACCTTTCGAAGCAGATGACTACCGACCTGACTTTCAGTAGCCAGCACATTCCCGTTTCTGTTGCCATCAATGACAACTTGACAAATGTGCCTGTATGTCTCATTAACCAAAACCCCGAAGAGTTAATCAGAGACTTCGTCAGGGAGTTGAAACATCGACAAAAACGGGTAGCCGACCGAGTAACAAGTGACTACGATCTGCCTGACAAAGAGTCCATCCCGAATAACGTACTCAGAGCTCATAAGCAATGGTGCGAACAAGTCCCTGTTCTAGGTTTTAATTCGGGGAGGTACGACATCAACATGGTCAAGGAGCATTTCGTAAAGTTTATGACGGAGCAAGCCGGTGAGATTTTCGTAGCCAAGAAGGAGAGTAACTACATGTTCATGACGACAGATCAGTTCAAGTTCTTGGATATGAGGTCGTATTTGGCGCCAGGACTCAATTACGATGGTTGGTGCAAGGCGAATAACTGTCAAGCTAAGAAACTCGTCTTTCCGTACGAGTGGTTGGACAAGTACGAGAAACTCTCTCACGTCGGCCCTGTACCTCATGAAGCCTTCTATTCCAGCCTGCACAAAAGAACATGATTTCCCCAGAAGAATATGATGACTTCGTGCGCGAGTTTCACAAACGTGGTTGTGTCACCATGATGGATTGGCTACGAGAGTATAATTTGGCTGACGTGGAACCTTTCGTGGAAGCTGTGGAGAAGACAAAGGCTCAATACTTCCCGGATAAGATTGACATGCTGAAGGACGCAGTCTCCATCCCGGGGATTTCAATGACGTACGTCTTGAATAAAGCGTTGGAGTTGAAGGAACCAGATGAACCTGCTATCTTCGCCCCAGGCCAGCCTTGTATCCACAAATGCTCGGAGAGTTGCAACAAAACCCTCTGCAGAGATTGTGCCGTGACTCGCAAGGAATGCACCGTATGTCCCAAAAATAAGGGGTATGAACTCCTGAAGACTGGGATGGTGGGAGGACCGAGCATCGTCTTTACTCGCTACGCGGAGAAGGGCAAATCAAAGATCAGGCCTCATAAATACACAAACTCGAAGACGTGTCAAAGTGTCGTTGGGTTTGACGCGAACAGTCTATATCTGTACTGTTCGGGACAGGAGATGCCATACGGTAAGGAGGATTACAAAGAGATTGAAGAGCCAACCAACCAGAAAGTTGTGCGAAACTTATGTAGAAGAGTTATCAATGATCGATTCTTCGGTTTCGCCCAAGTGGATATTCACGTAACTGAAAGGCTCAAGAAGAAATTCAGCGAGTTCTCCCCGCTATTCGTTGTAGCGGATATCCCTGATGAACTCATCCCGGAACACATGAAGAAATATCAAATGGCAACGGGTAGGACGCGACTCAAAGACACGAAGAAGCTTCTCGGGATGACTAAGGCTGAGAAGATCTTGGTGTACACTCCAGTTCTGAAGTGGTATCTCAAGCATGGATTGGTGGTGACTGCAGTGCATAAGACGTTGGAATACACGGCAGGTAGGCCATTCGAGTGGTTCCCCAAGGAAGTGAGTGAAGCAAGGAGACATGGTGACATTGAAGTGATGACGGAGAAGCTACGCAAAGCTTTCAACAATAACGACACTGAGGCTGTCGACGGTATCATGAAGGATTTGAGGTCAATCCCGTATCTGGAGTCTTTGATCGAAGAGGCCAAAGACA
>JAOTRI020153066.1:0-10110 GCA_028564885.2 Zoanthus sanctaehelenae
ATAAATAAAATTTAGAACATAATTATGAATCCAAGCATTATGTAGCCCGAGTAAACGCGTGTGTACGCGTCTAGTTTAGTTTAATTTTCATAAGCTTTATTTTCCATGGTCAAAGAAAAGTCAAAATATTTTAAAAGTACATCTTACAGTCATGAGTTAAAGAAGGTTTTCTCCTCAACATCATCACCACAACTATCACCAACCTCACCATTAGCATAATCATTATCATCCAAATCATTATCATTATAACTATCATCATCGTCACCATGACTATCAGCATCATCAACATCAGTATCATCACCATCATTACCACCTCACCAACACAACCATCGTCATCATCACCACTATCAACATCATGTTTATAATAAATATCATTCTTCCTCTCTATGGTGTGAGCTACATAGCAACAACGTCCACTTTTAAACCATATAGACCTATTTTCGGATACATGTGCCATTTTGAGTCAAGATACATTTATTACCTCTTTTTTGGTTTTGACTATTTGACAATGCTACATAAGTAAAAAACGATGAACAATAAACAATGTTTCTATTCTATACATCACAGGATCGTGATTTTGCAGGGATTTCATCATGTCCTATATTCGTTTGATTAACATGAACAGCATATTCAGTAAGAAAGACCGATATTTTGTTAAAGGGCTTTCATTTTTCGTGTCCTTCTTACTGCCATAGGTTAAGTACGACTAAAGCTACAAAATAAACAAGACTAATAAACTACCAACCATGTTTTGTGCCATGATGCAACACTCAGCAAGCCTTAGCCACAGTCGAGGGTTGGTGTGGTATCTTTGCACAGCATCCACAAGACAATCAAAAGCCGCGAGAGGGCGGCCTGAGAACAGCAACTGTAGTCCAAGATTGTAAAGAATTTCATGGCGGAGATTAAGTCCAGCAGTTACAAGGGGCCTCCCAGACAACGGGTTATCTGAAAAATGTAACTCGTAATGATTTAAATGTCAAATTAGTCATAAATCGGATTTCTTTATATTTATTATTTCTCCTTTCAAAATGTTTTCAATGGTATAAATAAAATTTCACTTTATCTAAAATGGTTAAATAAGAGAAATGCATCTCAAGATTATGACACTGTACGTTATTGAAGGAATAGTGAAAGACGTGAGTAGTTTGTAAACAAATACTGCACTAGAAATCTGAATAATGAAGATGAGGAATCCGTGTTCATTATTAAAATTTCGGGTTTATTGTATTATCGCATTATATTAGGTGTATTTGTAAAATAAACACCAACTGAAAGTCACTTACAACTTGCAATATCCGAGTACACAACATAAGAACTGTAGTGTCTTTTTCTGATTTCATATTGGTTTCAATTTCTGGTTTGCTTTAGTTTTGAAACCCTAACATTTCCAAAACTTTGAGTAATTTCAAAATATAGACCGACTTTTGATTTAAACTCAAACGCAAAAAGCAGTGGGCCGCAAGTTGGAAAACACCGGTTACAAACAAAATTATATGACGTGTAAACAATGTCTCTTGTGATTAGCCATGAATGAAGTGTTTTTCGGAATCACTGAAGCATAAAATTAGGCTACTACATCTTTGAAAACTACGCCATAACATAGTGGCTACGTCTTCTCAGAAGGCAGTTGCACAAAAAAAGATAAATCTTACACCTTAGAAAAAGACCTAGTTGTAGACGTTTCCGAATGTACGATGGACTAAAGTCTTTCACTACGGTGTTAAATTTATCCTTTTTTTATAAAATGTCACATAAAGCTGAAATTAAACTATCAAGTGTTAAACGTTCTGTAAAACCAAAGAAACTTCGTCCAACTTTTAGCGTGGAGACAGGGAAGAGCCCATTCGGGAAAGACTGCCGACATCTGGATTATCAGATGTATTAAGATGTTTTTAAATTGATGGAAATTCATACACCAAAAATACAATGGCATTAATATTTTAGGTATTGATTGATATTCATTAGGTTCATCACGAAAAAAAGCATTTTCAGTTCAACTGAAGTTAAAGCTTACAAAAAAAAGTTAAAACACTGACTTACAACAAATGGCATACCACATCTTGCACATAGCTACATCTATTCAAGGCGAGCAATGACTTGACGCATAGAATATAACATAATTGTACAAAAAATACGAAAATTATAGACAAAGAATTCAAGCAGGCAAATGAAGCCCTCGATGTGCACAGTTCTAAACGATTTCGCCTGACATACTCTAATTCAACATTTCATGGGTAAAAAGTTTTATTCGGTCCTAAAAAGGATAATTTTAAAGCAGCAAAATTGAACATTCGATAAATGTTTGCAAATTACTCAAAAGTGCTCAGGTGTTCATGATTTAGGGAATTCTTGACAGAATAACAACGAGTTCAGAATGTGGTGAAGACAATGAAATGGCTGTCAAAAAACGTGAAAGTGTGAGTGTCCCATTAAAATTGTTTGAAAGATCTGGCTGCAATAAGAACTCTGCTTAAAAAGAAATACTAGCAAACAATCACTTTCCAGAAAATCTATCAGAGGTAAACATTAAATTCCCCAATATACTAGTCCCTGGAAGGGATTTATTCACTAAAAAAGTATCCATACATCATTAAACAAAGAGAATTAATATGCAATTACCTAAACTAGATAAGAAAAAGTAATTATTAGGTTACATATACTTCATGAGACATAGATAATAAGGAAATTACGTATTTTTTTGTACAAGTTACCTATTTTTCAGCTTCTATAGTAATTAACTATATACAATCTTTATTATATAATTATCCATAAATGACCTATAGTTCTTACTTTTGTAATCTTGTTATCTTCACTAGTGAAAATAACAAGTTTACGAATGAGACTTAGTAAAAATTGTTTTTTGAACAGTTTCTCTTTCCTTAAAATTTTATGAATAATTATATAATAAATAGAATGTTACATGGTCGCTTGGAAATACGGATTTTATCTTCTCGCGGTGAAAAAATCTCACGACTGAGCGAAACGATACTTATCCTTAAAATCTTCAAGTGAAAGAAGAGCTCGCAAAGGTCGCCATGGTAACAATCTTTTCACTAATGAAGATAACGAAAGTGAGAAATATTGATATTTTATGGATAATTATATAAAAATAGAAGATATTCCAGGATGACGTGTTTTCCACGAGAAGATAAACTTCGTATACATGTTCAAGCTAACATGTAATTTTTTTTCATTATGACATAGATGATATCTTCATTAGTGAAGAAAATATGTCACTCGTATCCCTGATGTGGTTTCATATAAAATCTACAAGTGGCGTCTTACATAAAAAAACTCATATCTATGTAAAAATTTACAATTTTGACTACCTATCTATCGTTAGACGAAGGATCCTGTACAATAACCTACGATAGTTGATTTTCTTACTTTTATCTTTAGCTGGAAATGACATCAGGGTCATATCATTCTGTTCCAGTGCTCGCCTGAAGTACAAAGCTGCAAGGTTATACTTATGCATCTGAAAATGAATGCAGCCAAGGTTGTTGTAATACATGGTGCTGATCGGTTCTCCAGTTTCATGTACGGTAGAGTCTTCCTTTGGAGCACTATTTAGCTGCTTAATTGACTTGCGATAGTTCTGACGTAGATACTCAAAGTTGCTTTTGAGAAACAGAGCTTCGGGAGTCTTGAGGGAAAAAAAAGGAAATTTGTGAGAGATCAAAGGCAAGTCAATGATTAAAGGACCACATGCGAAACTGGGCTTTCAATAATATCGGACAGCCGGGGATTATTGCCGGCTACACTGCAAACACTCGACGTCTTCTCAGTCACTCACTCACTCATTCATTCTCTCACTCTGTCACTCACTAACTAGCTAGCTAACTACCACAGGTTTCCATAGTCTTGCCCTACTTTCCAAACAATATAATTTACTCTCAAAACATCTAATTCAATTCCAAACGAAAGTCCTGAGAAAACCTAAATTCTCTCAATATTTCAACTTCTTAACAAAATAAAGATTTTAGAAAATGAAAGGTGAAATTTTAACATTCAAAGACTTGATTGAAGAACTATTTTTTTTACTGTGTGATCACTATAACTACATATCACCATTACCAAAAGTGTTGTATAAATTCTATTTTGAACAAAGCAATACCAGGCTAATTAATACATACTGTTGTGTCATCATCAATATTCGCACTTTTACAAACGTCTATATTCCATGCCTGCATGGATTAGATGACTTTGTTCCAGTGTGTTAGGCAAAACAAGCCAGAAAATTATAGTTAACTGGCATTAAAATGGAGGAAGCAAATGTCTGTAAGAGGCTTCCTTGACAACATTCAAGCTCACTTTCCTGTCAACACGAATCCTGATGCCGTTATGACTTTTGATTCCACTTTTCTTTATGAAAGCGTGCTTGTATATGTTACAGTAAAGCTCGCTTTGCAATTGGTCCAAAAACAATGGCCTTTAATTTCAATTGTTTCTTAACCAATTGCAAAGCGAGCTCTACTGCAACATAAACGGAAGTGAAAATGTATGACGTATCAGTGTCTCAGGAAACTTTCAGATAATAATAGCAATAATAATATTACCATGTTGTTGTTATTCATAACTGTCTTGACTTCCCTCTTACAAGCCTTCATGGATTTGGCCAAAATATTAAGTCGTGCCTTGTACTACGATAATAAACAAAATAACACAGTCGTTAACTTTAACTTTGAGGTAAGTTGAGACAGCATTCTGGGCAACCGTTTCATTGTATTACACATAAAAAATATTTGTGTTTGTATCATAGTAAATTACGCATTATGATGCATCATATTTTCCTGACGTAAATAAAAAAGGAAATGACATGTTATGCTAAAAATGTTTTCCTTACGAAAACATATTGCATTCAAAGGGTATTTGTATTTCATCCTCAATGTCATTGGTTTTCATTGAAAGTTTTCAAAATCGGTTTTATGGAGCAAGTATTGGTCTGCAATATTTGTAATTTCAATACCAGACAATAATTTCATGTTCTCAATTTTTACGATAATCTTTTTTCTCATCAAAACTAGTTTCGAACTATACTTAGTAGAAGTATAATATCTTTCAGTAGTTTAATACTGCAGCGCTACAGTACAGTATAAGATCTTTCAGTAGTTTAATACTGCAGCGCTACAGTACAGTATAAGATCTCTACAATAAGATCTCAAGTCCGATCATTGACATCTGCGAAGACTGTGCAAGCTAACTCAGCTTTCTGTCCTTCTTCAAAGGTTGGTAAATGAGTACCAGCTTCCGCTGAGAATCATCATCAGTGGACAGATTCTCATCCAGGGGGAGTTAAACGACAGGACAGATCCACATTGTTCAAAATTCTATTAACATTAATTCAAGATTTATATTTAACACACTGTATGGCTTTGTTTTAAATCTTCTAGAGACAGAACTACCTGACCTGTTAATTTGGGATTAACAAGTTTTTCTCCTAGAAAAATTTAAGTGTAGCAGTTAATAAGAACTTACAGTAATCCTTTCTTAGACTGAAGCAAAAGTTGCCGTAGATTTTTCTTTACCAAGCTCAAGAGTTCAGAAGCAGGCTCCATGTTCCTCTAGGCTCACAAAGAATCTAACTTTAGCTTATGACACATACAGCAAAAATATCACTTTAATTTAAAAACCTGATGTAATTTGGTCTTCAAAGTCTCATCAACCTCCTTTGTTGCCTGACCTTGTCCCTGTTGGACCTGATAATTTGTACCAGAAACACAGCTGCATTAAATGTTTTTATTTAATTTACCAGCTTTCTTAGAAGTTATAAGGAAATCGAGCAAAAACTTGGAAAAGCATGGTGTACTTCAAAAGGTGATATAGAAGGATACATTAATGCAAAAATTTGTTCCTAGCATCAAGTAATTCTTTCCATGTTTTTTAACTTTCACATTTTTACTTTTGATATTTGTCATCTTAAAAAACATATACTTAAAAGGTACTGAGCAGTACCAGGACCGATGATGTTAGAACTGTGCATAACAAGAACTCTATGATGATGGCATTAAGCTCTCAGCATTTCAGGTTTTCAAAGGTCCAAGATCAATATTTATTTCAAAAATAGAATAAATAAAAACGTTTGTCTCAAGCAACAAATTTTGTGCTTTTACTGGAACGTCGCTACGTTTGTCTGCAAACAAAAAGTGATCATTGTTAAGTAACAAAAATTAATCAAAAGGAAAATAAAACATACGTCTGATGGCTTGCTGTTTCCAAAAATCATGCTTTCAAGATATGCAATTACTGCACTTGCTTTGTCTGGCTATTTAGAAGAAAACAGTATAAAAAAAACAATGAATGTTAGCTGATAATCAATAGCAAATTCCATTTTAACACCAGATGTTCAGTACATATGGGTTGATGACTAACTATGCATTTTTTCATTTACTGTAATAATGTCAAGGTAAGAAAGAATATATAGTGTAGTAAGCCTAAACAAGTAGCAGGTTCAAATTAGCAGATCGCATTTCACAAATTGTGAAGCGATTATTAGAAGTTGTGAATCAATAATTGTATTTTGCGAATTGAAGTTTTTTATATCATGTATTTGTCAGTTTCAGTTTTTGTGTAAAAGAAGAGGTATACATTTAAGAGTAGTTAGGAGACCATGAATGGAGAAGTAGCCAGCCGCCAATTGACACCTGTCCAGTGATATTCGGAAGATTACCCACATAATAACATTTAGAAAGGCATGAAAGTAGCCGACCACAGTTCGAGCATTTTTCCCAAGTATCCAACAGCTTTCTTCAGACTGAGTGTGACATAAATGAGATCAGAAGATTACTGCCAGTGAGGTAATTACAATAATCTAAGACATCATCATGCAAGTTCATGCACATATGAAGAAGAGGGCAGCAGCAATAGCGGGAATTAAAGAAAACTTAGATTTTTAGATTTCAATTCATTTTATTAATACTGTTCGAGAAAAAACAAAATTGGAACCTATTTCTTTTGTATTTTGTTGGCTTCCCAAAAACTCTAACTCTTTCTCACAACCCTATGAATGCAAGATAATCTAAATTTTTGGATGTATTCAATGTTCTCATATTTTAAACTGACTTTCCCGAATAAATAATTTATCATTAATCATAATGGGTCTGAATGTTAAGATTATGTTTTAACTGAAATGATTCAAATGTTTCCAACTTTTAGTGGAAATTAATTTCATTGTGAATTTAGATGCTTGCATGTCATAAAACGGTCCAAACCTCTGAAACTATGAAAGGAAAGAAAATACCTGGACTATCGACACCATCACTACATTGCCATATAAATGGTGATTTTATAAATTATTACATCATTAATAAATTAAGGTTATAATTTAGTGATAAGTAGGTAAATTATGCTACACCATATAAAAGAAAAAAAATACTTACTGACGTTTCGGAAACCTCTGAAACGTCAGTAAGTATTCTTTCTTTTATACGGTGTATAATTTATATATTAATTTTATTACAAAATTGTTTCTTTAGAAACACTGATGCAGCTAAAAGTTAGTTTTAATTTAAGGTTAGTTTGTTAAACAAGCACTATAAATATTAGATTCTATAGATTAAGTATCCATAAATCATATGTAGAGAAAATCAATTTTACCTTCCATAGGGTGAGATACACTTCTATCAGCAATAGACCAATTTTGCAAGCCAAATGCTCATCTGCTATGAAAAATCATAAAATAGTTATCTACTGCAACAATCAACTTAACCCACAGTTGAGGTTTGAAATAACTTTGTTGTTTCACAAAAGCCAAACGGCATATGAACGTGTCATGAACATGTCATGGGCCAAATTAAATGTCCCAGATAAAACACAATGTATTAGGGTCTACTGACTACAGTTACTATAGAAGATAAAACACAATGTATTAGGGTCTACTGACAGTTACTATAGAAGATAAAACACAATGTATTAGGGTCTACTGACAATTACTATAGAAGATAAAACACAATGTATTAGGGTCTACTGACAATTACTATAGAAGAAATTGTTCTTTAACCTATTTGTTTTACAATGTGGGACATCAAATATAAGTTTTTTCCTGAGGTTGTGACGTGAGTTGTTGAGGTTTCTTAAAAATCTACATGTACTGTAAGGAGTTTATGTTCTTTATTAATTGAAATATTTTTAAAGAGTTTTGTGTAGTTTGGACTTGTCTTCGTTCGTAGAGTGTACTGAGCCCAGCGAATGACAAAGCATCATAATTGTAATAATGGCAAGGAAAGTCTATTTTCATTGCTCACTCCTGCAATCGTTCTAGCTCTTTGGATAGATGTTTCGTCCGGGAATTATGGAAAACTGGGCTGGCGTATTCCGCTATGGGGCGTATACAAGTAGTATAGAAGGATAGGATATCTTTTGTATCACTGTGTGCTTGTTTCAATTGTTTTATGAAGTATAGCCTTGTGGAGAACTTACGTGAAATTTCAGAAATGTGACAGTTCCATTTTAAGTCATTAGAAATATTGAGCCCTAACAGTTTTACTGAAGGAACTACCTGATCAACAAGCTTATCATTTATTATAACAGGACGAAGATCAGGCACTCTTTTAGCAAAGGAGATTTGCGATTCCTTGCACTTATCCTCATTTATCAGGAAGTTATTTTCTTCCAACTCCTGGAGTAGTTGGTCAACTGATTTTTGGATATGGCTTGTTTTGGCTTTCAGAACAATGTTCGGCAATGGTGGTGTCGTCAACATACATATTTATCTTATTTATCAAGGGCTAAAATGGAGAGTGCAGCTATACGATGACCAACAACAAGGTCCCTGACTTCATTTCTGCCAAAACTAACTCAGCTTTCTATCCTACTGGGGTAGGTAAATGAGTACCTAGATATTATAATGGGTTAATTCCCGTCCAGAATGATTAAAAAACTTTTATCTTCTTAACACAGCAGAAACCCCACTTGGTTAATAAACTTTATGTTTTGAGACTTTGTTACAAATTTCACAGATTTTGAGCCTGGCCTTCAAAACAGAACTTATATGATTTTGGAGAATCAGATGACAAAGACTATTAACATTGTTTTAAGTTATAATTGAACAATAAATTTAATAGTTACAGTAAATATACAGTACCTTACCTATTGGTTCTATAACTTTCTTAAGCCTTTGCAAGTTTTTTTCAGCTTTTTTGTACTGTCTTAACTAATAGATAAGGTCAAAGAAAAATACAATTAATATCAATAAACATTTTTGTTTAAGGCCATTATTTACCAGCAAGAAAGCTACACCCACAGTAATTACCATTATAGTATACTCTCAGTACTGAACTAAGTTGAAGTTTAAGTTGAGATGTTGGACAAAACTAACTTACTATAGTTCCAAATAACAAAAGAGTAAATGCAAGATTTAATGGAGCCAAAGCCACCTGTAGAAGAGCACAGAATGTTGACATCCTACACAGATACTGTTCATCAACATATTTTGCTATTTTCTTTGAGCAGCATATTATAGTTATGCATATGTTGTGGTTTGAATTTACACTTTAGATTGAAATTTTTAAACAGGTTTTAATTTTTGTATAACAGGTTTGTGAGCATTCTTAAAAAAGGCTTTTATTTTAATTTGAGAGTCTTGCAGAACTGTTTGGAACATTCCTTCCAAATATCCCTCCTACTACCCTCTCACTCCCATTTTTATTTACATTTTCTTCTTTTACTTCTACAACCACTTTCTACTTATCTCAGTCTTCTTTTTACTTCTATTTTTTCTTTTATTTATTTTCCTTTTTTTCCCTTTTTTCTCTTGCAACCGTTGCTAGCATACCAATTTTTCTAGGTATCACAAGTTACTGGTCTGAGAGTGATATGAGAAGAATAAACTGATTAAAAAAAAAACTAGTTTTAAAAAAATATGAACCAAAATAAATTTTAAACCACATAAATTTGTTCAGATATACCTATTCATTAGCACATAATAAGTATAAAAATAATGACGAGAAGCCATTCCATGTTTTAAGAGTTTTAAAAAACTAATATTTCGGTTGTCATCCAACAACCATCTTCAGAGTATGTTAAAAGTAATTTAATTAATGCTATTTTATCTAGTTCAACAGTGTCAAGGGAATTGATTGACCTTGCTCGTTCAGTGTTGGCTTTTGT
>JAOTRI020153076.1:0-10110 GCA_028564885.2 Zoanthus sanctaehelenae
GGTTTTACTTTGAAAAAGAATAAAAAACGTTTGCTATTTATTCATATGCATGCTTCAGTTATTTATTGTTTGTATTTAGTTTTTCCTGTGTATCTCTCTTTGATATTAATGGAATAAGGTTTATTTGCTTATCATTCAGTAAGGGATGTACAACACTAGCGATCATTAACAAATATATATATCCATATATATCTACACACCGAACGCATTCCAATTACATTTGTCAACATATAATACCATGTATGCGTACCAAAAATTACGGTGTTCAGCTTACCAATAGAGAAAAATATCGCCCTGGGAACCCCTACAGTTACCACCTATATACCATTGTCCGGCTGCGTTGCCAGCGTGGTTGGTCCTTGTGGCGTAGTGGTTAACACGTCGGACTAGTACACCGAAGATGTGGGGTTCGATTCCCGCCGAGGGCTTATATCTAATATTTTTCTCTTAATTCTTTCCATATATATTTATACACCTAACGCATTCCAATTACATTTGATCATTAACAAATAGATTGACATCAAACGCAACGTTGTCAAAAAATTGTTAAAATACCGCAAAATTATATTATCTTCAGATCAAATGTTTACAAATATTTCTTTGTCATAAAAGTCTTGAACAAAATTAATATACATTCGATGACTGAACAGTTGAAAAAAATACAACAATCAGGGCTATTGAAATGAGGATCAGTGTGTATTGCACAGTCTGCTCTGGTAATCTTTCTCAGTCTCCCCCCCCCCCCTTCACCGGTTTCCGACGTCCATGTCTATCTATTAAGTAATTAATGTTTGTAACCGCCATTTGCTTTCTTTTTCTTATAATTAATGTTTATTCGACATGTACAGCTATTTGCGATTTCTACATTATTCTATTTGAACTGAA
Organism: Zoanthus sanctaehelenae; assembly: GCA_028564885.2. Classification (NCBI taxonomy): domain Eukaryota; kingdom Metazoa; phylum Cnidaria; class Anthozoa; order Zoantharia; family Zoanthidae; genus Zoanthus; species Zoanthus sanctaehelenae. Next base: position 886 of record JAOTRI020153076.1, read on the forward strand.
TATGCCTTTTTGAAATGTTTTGTTTATTGTTTTGTTGGTTCAAACTCTGGTTTGTAAGTTAGTTAAGTCATGTATTGCACCTTGTGATGCAGTGAACTTCGATAGGATATTATAAAAGGTTTAATTATATATAGTCAGTTTGTTTACAAACTATAACTACTTACAAGCTATGTACATTGTACTTTATGTGTTCTGCATCGCTTCGCTTTGCATGGTTCAATTATCATAGGCAGTAATTTAACGGTCATTCAATATTAAATACTACTGAAGCTAATTCTGCAATCAGCATGAACTTTTCAGTAATTGTAATGCTGACTGAATGAACTCATGTACATGCTGATCTCGTTCATGGCAAAATGGCGCTCGTTCGAGGCAAAGTGGCGCTCACTGACTTAGCCTCGATTCCATGTCCTACGTTGATCGATCAGGTTTTGATGCCTTGGAATTTGACTTCATTTTCATAAACCTTTTGACCAAGAGTCTTTCAGTTTAGAAATGAGACTAAAGTTTTATTAAAGTTTCTGCTGTTTCTTGTATTATTTTTTTCACTTTTTCCATACGACTCGAAATCAATTGCACCAATATTTTGTGACTTTGGAAAATTTTACATGACAGTTCACTTACACCAACTGCTTACACCAACTGCTTTGAGTAATGTGGCGGAATCGTGGTAAATTAGAAAAAAAACCGATTTTTTTGTCGGTCATTTGTGAGCTCTATTTATAATCCTTTTCTCACCTGAATTTTTATATTTATATTGCCAATTTTTTATTTCGCATTTTTAACCAAAAAACTTTTTTTTTTAAATCTTATGCGTAACTTATGTCGTTCTGACAAAATGAGGTTTCAAAAAAGAGTCAAAATTAATTAAGTTTCGTCTTGCTCGTTGGCACTTTGCGATAGCTACTACTAGTTTTAAATCCCTAAACTTATGTATTTAATGTGAGCTAAGCAACAGACCGTGTTTCTTCACTTTTAGCATTTAGCATTGAGGAACATTTAGGAACTTGGTAAGGTTCCAAGGAGTAGAGATAATAAGACTCGAGGTCCCTTACAAGGATCTTACTCCTGGGCTTACGGTTTAACCTCCTTATCCGAGAAGACGCAAAAATCTAACCATTTGCAGATGTTAGAGCAAAGGCAGCACTTTCTCCTCAACTATTTTAAGACCCTGAGTGTTGGTCCGGCCGGGAATTGAACTCAAGACCTCCCGCACAATAGACTGGTGCCCTACCAACTAGGCTAACTAAAATAAGAAAAGAAATTAACAGCAACAGGCAACTACTTGGCTTCTCAAGGCAATCCAATTACCTCAATTAGAATACTCAAACAGACATCGTTTAAACTAGGATGAAAAGCTATCCAGAATAACGAGAAGAGGAAGTCTCGAAAAAGTCACGCCAAGATCTGATCGTTATCCAAGTTTAACAGAGTGAAAGATGAAAAACTATATTTAAAATATGTGATCAATTCAACTATTGCTTTCTTCGAATAGATCGAAAAACGATAAAGAATAACCGAATTAAACTTAAACTTTGGCAGGAAAGCTTCGCGGCAAGTATATAGGAAGTGGCCTGAAGAGTATATCTTGACATCACAGAGATTTTCTCGCAATGGGAAGTTACTTCTTCTGAGTGAAGTAAAAATGTTTTTTGGCATACCCATTTCCGTGCCGACCATTCTTTTTTTCTCCCTTTCTCTTTTCCTTTTTTTTTGTTCACTTTTGGTCTTTTTTTCTTTTTTACCACTTTTTCTGCTATTTCCACCTATTCCACAATTTTCTCCTTTTACTAGTTTTCAGTTACCCTTTTTATCGCAACCTCAGTTGCAAAGTTGTAAAAATAATAAAAAAAGTTACTAATATTGAAAATACTTTTGTCGATGACAACCTTACGAGGGGTACTCATAGGGTACATGTGCGTGCTAGGATGGGTGACGAGAGGTACCCATAGGGTACATGTGCGTGCTAGGTTGGGTGACGAGGGGTACCCATAGGGTACATGTGCGTGCTAGGTTGGGTGACGAAGGGTACCCATAGGGTACATGTTCGTGCTAGGTTGGATGACGAGGGGTACCCATAGGGTACATGTGCGTGCTAGGTTGGGTGACCGAAGTAGGAATTTGCCGATTGTGCTAGTAAAAGTGGCATATTATGCTAGTGGCAGTGCTTGAGTTTTGCCCAAATTATGCTCAAATTATGCTCGCTTTTCCAAATTTTTGCTACTTTTTTTAAAAATTATTCTCTGCACAAACTTCACGACTCACAAGACAAGTCAGTGAAAATGTATTTTTTTAACCCTAGCCTGACGTTCTGGGCCCGGTTGTTGAAAACCTGGGTAACTTTATCCCGTGGTTAGGCCAATACGGCGGATAAATCTGCTATCCATCGGATAGATATCTAGCGAACAAAAATAGGTTGCACAAAGCCTGGATACTGTGGTGGATAACTATCCGCGAATAGCTTGCTAACCATCTGGTATAGTAGAGCGTGACACAGTTTGGGCAAGGTTTTGCACTCAAATGGCCTCCAGTTACAATGGTAAAGTATGCAAATTTCGAGTAAACAACGAACTGTGTTTCAAAACAAATAAAAACAAATACAGTGAAAACTAAACCGTGCAGTTTCTGACAAAGCCCTGAATAACAAATTTAACATTTAATAATCTTGCTCGTTTCTGAACCACGCAGTCCCGCTTGACTTCTCTATTTCGTTCTCTAACAGTTGATTAGCGCTTGTTATATTGAAGCATCACACTTGCTTGCAAGTAATAGCAAGTGCACGATCTTGTTGATCATTGAATGAAGCTGCCAGGATGCTGAATACTCTCTTTGCGGCAGCAGACGATGGTTGGACCAACATCTTGAAATATTTTAAAAATGTGCTATTAAGACAAGAAAATATACGGATTATGCTAGCAATGCTACTTTTGAAAAAGGGAAAAAATTATGCTTAATTCCTCAGATTATGCCAAAAAATATGCTAGCACAATCGGCAAGAGCCTAGTGACGAGAGGTACCTATAGGGTACATGTGCGTGCTAGGTTGAGTGACGAGAGGTACCCATAAGGTACATGTGCGTGCTAGGTTGGGTGACGAGGGAAACCCATAGGGTACATGTGCGTGCTAGGTTGGATGACGAGGGGTACCCATAGGGTACATGTACGTGCTAGGTTGGGTGACGAGGGGTTCCCATAGGGTACACGTGCGTGGTAGGTTGGGTAACAAAAAATGCTGGAGTTCAATTTCAACACTTTTTTACGAAACAACAGTTGAAAAGGGTTTGTGACACATCAAAAGAGAGAAAATATATAAATGAGATGTATTGCACTCAGATTTCTTAAATTTATGAATAGACTCAAATAATAAATTTGAAAAACAACAAATTTTGCCTGATACACAAGCTGTCTAAACTCTTTTATTTTACTTTCAACTTTCCATTAACATAAAAAACATTATAAAAAAATCGTTGGTGTACCGTAAAATGACATTTTTATTGACAAACCTGAAAAACCTGAGCTGAAACAACATATTTCTTGCTGGCATATGCAGTCGATCAGACACAGAACACAAATATGCACCATTGCATCATGGGAAACCCGGAATATTTTGCACATTGAAACACCAGTCCCCATAAATGAATTTTTTTTAAATAAGTTTCCAACCAAGCTAACACTCTGCACCAAAAGCTCTCTAGACTTTTTAAGCTTTCAATAAAACTAAGAGAAATGCACAATGCAGCTGGCTGGGACTAAGGCAAATAATGTAGGTCCCCTTTTCCATGATACAGCAAGCAGCCAGTGTTCGAACCAAGCAAACTGGTTGATTGTGCTATGATGACAGTACCAATAAACAGTTCTTCGATACTGGCAAGGTTTAAGCCTTCTAAGCCCTTGATGATGAGCTCAGGTACCCGAAATTTGCCCAAAAATGGCATTATTTTGGCGGTTTTACCTTGAAACCACTCGTCAGAAAAAAAATTGAAAAACGATGCGGGCTGTCACGTGACTAACGTTTACGTGTCATCACATACACAGGCCATACCCAGTCCTCCAGGTTTTAATTAAGGAAAAAATAGAGTTTTTATAGTACCTCCCCTCCCCCAAAAAAGCCCTTTATTTCGTACATTTTTTAGGCTAAGTCCTGCCTTAAGAGATTCACCTGTAGAGTACGTAGATAAACTATGAAGAGGGTCTTGGTAATGGGCTAGGTTCCCACAAAAAAAAATGTGGTTTTTTTGAAAGAGGTTGTTTTAGAACATGTTAAAGTTTTCACTTTGCTTGCAAGTTCTTCTGATGTTTGTCTTTTCTTTGTATTGGTTTTGCCTCCTTCCAGCTTATTTTGATAGAGATCTTTTGCTCTTTTAAGCATTCCGTAATGAATGGCATCCTTATAGCAGCTTCTTTGCTAAGTTGCTTTCCTTTCTTTGAGAACTTTTGCAGAAAAACTTTGTTGTTTTGACCATGCTCGAACATATTTTGCTTCGCCGTAACTAGCCCTTTCTTAAAAAATTTCAATTTTTTTTCGTAAGAACTTGATAGTTCAACTAATTAATTTTTCTTCATTTTCTTGCTGAAAAATAATACAAAGACTTACTTCTAGTGTTTTTCTTCATTACTGCCATCAATTTCCATTAATCTAGCGTATACGACTAAAAATGCAACAAAGGCTTCCACATTTTGTAAAATTCAGCCAAATGTCCGGTCTCGTGACCTGTAACTTTCACTAAAAGAGTCATGGACAACTACAAATACTTTACAACCTATTTTGTTCAATTGTTAGTAACATCTACTTATTTAATGTTGAAATTGATATGAAATGAAAGAAATTTAAATTAGAGCCTCGTTTTCATGTTAGGTTGATACACTGCTTTTCTAAGTGCCCCCTTAAAACCCACTGAAGCAACTTTCAAAATTGTCTACAACTGTTTTTTTTTGTTCAGGAGGGTCGATGCAAGAAATCTAGAGTGGTCGTTTGATTTCTTCATAAATTTCCCGCGGGAGCTTTTTTTGACAATTGCTCTCTGACTAAAATACTTAGGGCGGATAAAGATTCGCGGCGGGGAAACGAGTGGTCCGCTCTTGCTGAGTTTGTGATGCAGGAGTGAGACCTGGATACAAGGGCGCTCTGACTATTCGCACGGCTTAGTTTCAAAAGTTGAAGTGGACCACTGATATTTTTGTTTTCAACGCTAAATTTCTTCTCTTTTTTTAATAATACTGTATTATCTAAGGCCCAGTAATGTAACAAGGTAATTGATTAATTGATTAAAGTTGCTTTCATAAATTAATATGTGTGTCACATACAATTTCCGTAAATTATACATTACCAACTCTTCATTCGCAGGTCATTGTGAAGGCTTCCTGTAAGTCCTGATATCAAGATATATATATATGTAAAAAGTAGGAAATAAACTACATTTTAACGAATTCCCAGGGTAACATAGAGTAATATAAGCAAGTTATGGAATTTTAAAATTGTTGTTGACTATGGAGCTGTTCGTTGAGTGAAATGTACTAATTCTAAGCTTTCGATTGGAATATATAAGGCGGAAAATTGTTGTCTAAAATCCAAATAAAAAATAAACAACGAAGCAGTTTCTTAATTAGTATATTAGTTTGGAATAAAAGATTGTTAAAAAGAGTTTTGCTATTTAGAATTGTCAACCTTTCATCTTGACATTTCTAAACAGCTGAAAATCTTGTTCTTGTTGAGGTTGATATTGGTCTTTTTGATTTTGGTGTTGCATGGTTTTGGTATTGTTGGTGTACGTTTTGTTTCTGTTGGTGTTGGTTTTGTTGATGCTGGCGTTGCTTTTGTTGATGTTGGTGTGTTCCGGTTGGTGTTGGTATTGTTGATGTTTGTGTTGGCGTGGTTGTGTTTGTGTTGGCGTTGGTTTTGTTGATGGTGGAGTTGGTCTTGGTCGTGTTGGTCTTGGTTTTGTTCATGTAAATTGATATTGGTGTTGGTATTGTTGATGTTCGCCATCTTGGTTTTGTTGATGTTCGTCGTATTGTTTGCAATGATCTTGTTGCCCCTGATGTTTCTGATGATCTTGTTGGTCGTGTTGTTTGTGTTGATCTTGTTAGTCGTGTTGTTTGTGTTGACCTTCTTGGTCGTGTTGTTTGTGATGATCTTGTTGGTCGTGTTATTTGTGTTGTTTGTGTTGATCTTGTTAGTCGTGTTGTTTGTGTCGACCTTCTTGGTCGTGTTGTTTGTGATGATCTTGTTGGTTGTGTTGTTTGTGTTGATCTTGTTGTTTGTGTTGATATTGTTGATCGTGTGGTTTGTGTTGATCTCGTTGATCGTGTTGTTTGTGTTGTTTGTGTTGATCTTGCTGGTTGTGTTGTTTGTGTTGATATTGTTGATCGTGTTGCTTGTGTTGATCTTGTTTGTGTTGATCTTGTTGGTTGTGTTGTTTGTGTTGACATTGTTGTTTGTGTTGACATTGTTGATCGTGTTGTTTGTGTTGATCTTGTTGGTTGTGTTGATCTTGTTGGTTGTGTTGTTTGTGTTGATCTTGTTGGTCTTGTTGTTTGTTTTCGTTTTGTTTGTCGTATTGTTTGTGTTGATTTTGTTGATCGCGTTGGTTTTTTTGATGTTATTCGTGTTGGTCTTGGCCTTGTTGGTCTTGGCTTGGTTTTAGGTCTGGGTCTCGGTCTGGGACTGGGACTTGGCTTGGGCTTCTTGGGCTTGGGCTTCTTAGGCTTGGGCTTCTTGGGCTTGGGCTTCTTGGGCTTGGGCTTCTTGGGCTTGGGCTTCTTGGGCTTGGGCTTTTGGGGCTTCTTTGGCTTGGGCTTCTTGGGCTTGGGCTTCTTGGGTTTGGGCTTCTTGGGCTTGGGCTTCTTGGGTTTGGGCTTCTTTGGCTTGGGCTTCTTGGGCTTGGGCTTCTTGGGCTTGGGCTTCTTGGGTTTGGGCTTCTTTGGCTTGGGCTTCTTTGGCTTGGGCTTCTTGGGCTTGGGCTTGGGCTTCTTGGGCTTGGGCTTCTTGGGCTTGGGCTTCGGTCTAAGTAACGGTCTGATCTTCAAACGACGTTGTAGTTTCAAGAGTGTTAGTAACAAGCGTCCTAAAAAAATCCAGCGCTGTACTCGTGTTTTTGATTTCTGTGCATCTTCAATAATGCTTTTTTCTGCAGGTATAAAATGTAAATGAAAGCTATTTTTCCTCTTTCAATCAAACGAAGTTTGATTTTAGTCAGTATTTTCATTGCTTTAATAGACTATGAACGCACGTGAAATCAATGCGCCTTGTCACATTTGAAATGAATACATTTTAGTTGTGGCACAGATATGTCTTTAGGTTTCTTTTGGATGAAAAAAATTAGCTATAACGTCCGGCTCTAATACTCTTGGTTATCTTGGAAAACCTTCTGCAAAGGTACGGTTTTGGTTCTCTCAGTATATTCTCCAGACGTTTGGACAATTAAACTATGCAAAAGTTTATTTCATCGTTAAAGCGCTTTATAACTTGTTTTGAAATAGATAACCGTACAGATCTCATTCATGAGCTTAAGGCTTAGTTAAGGTCTGGTTGGACGTGCTTGCCTATCTAGATGTTACAGTATGAAATGACGTCCTTGCTTTACTGAGCTTTGCAGGTTTGGAGGTGTAGAAAACTAGAAATTGATTGTTAATCTTATAGTCAAAAACTTCAGAAATTCTATATTTCATTTTACAGGTTTCATTTTTTTATTATAATAACTTTTATATAGATAAAAGAACTGTTCCTCCAGTTAGAAATATTTTTAAATATCAAATTTAAAAATGTCCGGACGTTTCGGATAAGACTCTATCCTTCTTCAGGAAAAGGACAAAAGAAATTTACATGTGAACTAACTTTTAGTTGTGTAAACCGTGACCCATGGAATTCCTCTTAGGGAATTTATAAGAAATTTACATGTGAAACTTGCATAATTGTTTTTACATTACTTCCCCTGAAGAAGGAGATAGAGTTTTCAATCCGAAATATCGGGAAATTTAAATTTGATTTTTATATATTTCTAATTGTAAAAACAGTTCTTTTATCTATATAAAAGTTTTTATTATAATGTCAAAATTTTTAACTTCAAGTTTTTGTTTTTTAAAGTTTTTACCTCATAAAAGATAAAACATATGACGATATGTGGTTTCATTTCTCGACTAATGGTCGCCCGTTGTCGCAGTGCACCACACAAATCTTCGACGAAAGCCGAAATATCTATGGAAAAAAGACAGACTAAAAGGCTTATTCTTGGCATTTGCATCAAACTAAGGCTGTGACTAATTTGTTTTGAAAAAAGTAATAAAAACAAATTAAAACGAAAAGTATAAGTTAAGAGAAAACAAAGCAAAGCGTTTATAATACCCATTTTATGCGCATTGTAACGCGTTAAAATTGCGTTGCCTCTTCCATTCTTACCTTCAAGTGTTTTGCTTTGGTTGTTTATTGTGCGGTGCTGAAAGTTTCGTTTTTCATCTGACATGTCTTGACTTTGTTTTTTGTTAATTGTCCTTTGACTGTCACTAACTTTGTCTGATTCAAATTCTGCTAAATTCATTGAAACGTCTTTCTGAAGAGAGCCGATTGTCTTTTGGTTGAAGGAAAAGTCACGCTTTTCTCCGTTGTCCCTGTCACTGGCATGTCCAAGTTGTGTCCAAGAGATCGCATTATTGCTATCAAACTCACGAATGACTTCATCTGAAGAGTCAGAGCTGGAAACTGTCTGTTCAGCGGTTTTACCTTCTTCCCTTGTACAGAAAAAGATTACCAAAAGCAATTTTCAAGTATACTCTAACTGTGTCATCAATTAACGCGGTACTTATATAGATATTTTTTGGGTATAGGAAAGGCAGGATGGGGGACTGGTGGGACACAATTTTCTGTCTCCCGTACCCTACTCTCCCACTTCCCGCCTTTTTTGTAATGATCCCTCCTCCTCCTAGTCATTTAGCTTCGCATATTTCTCCCACTTCCCTCCCTCTTAGAAATACCGCTTCCCATCCATTAAAGAACAATGGGGTAAATGAAAATCATGAATTAAAGATATAATAGAAAAGGTAGATGAAGTACTTAAAAGTTGGGCCTTTAGACAGCTTACACCGAATTAAAATAGACCATTTTACAGTTCCTGAAGGCTGAAAGGTAACCAAGCTTCTACATGAAACTGAGGCTTAGGGTGACCTGACACAGTTAAAGAAGTGGAAATTGTTTCTTATGATAATTATTTCCACTTCTCTAACTGTGTCAGGT
>JAOTRI020153087.1:0-20419 GCA_028564885.2 Zoanthus sanctaehelenae
AAATATAATTATTGGCATTATATAAAAACACATTAAATTTCAGTGAACTTGAGATAAGAAAATGCAACTTTGTCACTATCTGGAGTCCCACCTTGTCCCCAGGTAGGGAATTTGTACTGGATTTGATCAAACTTTTCATCCCAACGGTGGGGCTTTTGACAGAAAAAAATAAAAAAATGTCTAATCCCCACCCCTGGCCCTGCCTCCTCCCCTGGGGGCTTAACATTTGATAGCTATATAGGTGCACTACATCCCCTATCAAGATTTTAAAATTTCGGGGATTGACAGCTATGAAATATGAAAGCCTCGATTGTAAAGAAACAAGACAATGATTATTGTAGCGAACAGAAGGAAAAAAGTTGATTAAAAACATAGTTTCTAACTGTTGGAGTGTCTCACTGAATGTCCATCTTTTACTAGACTGTGTGGCCACGTGATGCAGTTCCAGCTAGTGTAGACCCAAAATATCAACCCTTACTAACCATTGAGTCTCCAGTAACTCAGTTGGTAGAGCATCCTACTAGAACACAGAGGGTCGTGGTTTCAAATCCCATCTGGGGCTCCTGGTTATTGATATCAAATTAAGGAAGTCTATGTCTAAATCAAATGTGTTACATAATTAACTGACAGTAATTAAGTTACTGTACTTAATTATTCTGTTCAGAATCTTGGAAATGAGTGTCCAGTAACTGAAGTGGAAATAAGATGATAGAAACAATATGTGATTTTGGTTTAACAGGAAAAAGCAGATGGATGCAACCGGAAGCCTTATTAGTGAAATGGAAAGTGACTTGGCAAATTCATCTCATGATGAAAATATTGAAACAGAATGAAGCTTTTTCTGGTCCAGTAAGAAGTTACATATGAAAAAGAAACTAGAACTCAGTCACATCCTGTACCCTACCCTCCCATACAGTATAACCAAGTGTTTGCCAAGGAGGATACACAGTGTAGAGATGGTTAATTTATAAATTATCATGGCATGTAACATGTACAGTAGAGAGGGAATTGAAGGGTCTTGTGCAACAACAACATATTAAGTGACTTTGTATGAAAAACTTAATTCTCCCAAGGGGTATAAAGACATAATAGGAATAATGGAAGAACAAGAACTTGATCATGCTACTTTATTAATATGTTGTTTTTGCACTAGACCCTTCACTATACCCTTCTAGGTACTCTTAAGTGTGAATTGATCCTATAAGTTTTTAATACAGAATTACTTAATAGTATTTTAAGACTGAGACCACAGGATACAGTATGTTTTGTGCTCCTAGGACTAGCATAAAAATTATGTCTTCAGAGCCAGAGACGATGTACTGTAGGACCACAAAACATACTGCTTTCCCAAGATTACAAAATGTATCGCCATACAGCTAACATTTTGATGTGGGAGAGAGACATGATATAATGTGGAATCACCAGCTCAGACTTTTACACATGTGAAAAAGTTGAAAATATCACGATACAAAACTAATTGCAATTCTGAGCAGGTTATTCCACATTGTATTGCTGGCGTTGGGAGAAGATATATTTTTCATGGCTGCACCAATCTGCCAATATGGAATATGTTTTCTCCCAACTAGCCGGCAATTTATAATGTGGAATCAGTGGCTCAGAATCGCAATTAGTTTATTAGTATTGTTTTGTTATGTACCTAACGATCAGACAAGAACAAAAAGCAGATTTTAAATATTTCCTTATCCAAACTTGTGTTTTGTAAATTTTGAAATCACACCAAATTACAGTTAAATTCTGGTTGTGTTATATGCTGGTCAATAACACTTGGTTACTGCATTGGAACTTGTTCTTATATGTGTGTGATATAATTATATATCCTCTCCTCCAACAGGAGTACAAGAAAACAGGACATTGATAGTTGCATGTTTATATATAGTAACAATTTCTACTCAATGCCTGGCTGTTGTAAGTTATGGTTATAATAATACAGTCGGTCATACTGTATAAGATGTACCACGTACATACAAGAAGAGTAAAAAACGTAAAACTTGTGGATAGAACAACAGTGCAGAAAGATGATAGTGAGTATCTGACCATGTAGCATTTTCTTGATATTGAAATGCAAGAAAATACACTTTAAACTGTAACTTCAATCAGGGAAAATGTGTAGAACTATTAAATCATGGATACTGTCAATGCAAATAAACTATTGTTGGGATCAAAACTACTGTAGCATCTTCCAGTTTACAAGCAATCATTAAAAATTAAATTGTTAATCCCAGTTTTTCATCTGATTCTCACAGTTTTTTTTATTTTTTCCAACAAATTAGAATAGAAAGCAACCCATTTTTTAATACAATTCTAAGAGTCTATATTATAGGAATTGGAGTTTGAAGTGAAGGGAAAGAGGAAGCCAGGACAACCGAGGAAGACATGGAGATCGCAGGTGGAGAAGGAGAGTACAGGAGTGTTGGTTTGAAGAGGGAGGATGCAATGAATCGAGTGAGATGGAGAGTGGGAAAGATTATTGCTGGCAGAGTGGGGTAAATCCGGTTACCCTAGTTTATGGGGATAAAAACAGATCAAAACTGAATTGATGATGTGATGATGATGTAATGCAAGATTACTCAGACTGTTATAATTTTGAGTGATGAAAACAATATTTTACGAGTAAGCTTCAAAAGTGAGAAAAATATTGTTTTCATTATGAGAAAATATATTTCATATAGATCTTCAATTAAGCCACTGTGTAATGTTTTTTTTTTATATGGTTATAAACTACAACAAAACTAAAGGAGAAAATACTGTATGTTCATTGAATTCTCACACAAAGTGTCAAATTTAACCAAAATTTAAGCTTAACAGCTCCAACTTCCATTGATTTCTTTTGGAAAAAATGACAGTTATTTTCTATGGACTTTGGTTGCTGTCACTTGATGACTCCACAATAATTTGTCTTCTCTTGCAATGCAAGCGACAACAAGCGCAGAAAAATACTGACTTGTACGTATGCACATCCAGGATATTTGGTAAATAACTTTTTCATATTTCACTGGAGTGAAATATTGAAAATATCAGTGGTATAGTTTCCGGTATTTTACTAGTAACCTTATAATAAAAGGCCTACCCTGTATGTTATGACATACATAGTAATCAGTTGCTGTTCTATTGCTCAGACAGATGTTCAGCTATAAAAGTGCCCCTATGACGAAAATCGCATCTTTTCAATTGAAGCCATTTAAAAACATAAACAAGTAGCCTGCATGAGAAAAAAATGCTATTTTACTATTTTTAAATATCTCATTTTGTTCCAGAGATATTTTAAAAGTTTTTAGAATATTCAAATTAGCCAATTGATGACATCATACACTCAACCAAATTTGATCAAATATGATCAAAATAAGATTTTTCAGGCAAATTGTATCAGAAAATGTTTGATTCTTTTCAGTAAGATTTAAATAAATGTTCTCCTCAATTTGAGCTTAACAGTTGCGTTACCATGGCAACATACTGGGTTCCAGACCTTCCTAATATTAAAGGCATTTTTGGTCGCAATTGGCATTCCATTTTTATATTATTTTGCAAATGGTGCCTCATATACATTATCCAACAAGCATGTAAAATGTGTTAGCTAGTGTTTGTGGTTTTGTTTAAAATTTTTTGAGCTGAAAATCACTTAAATATTGAAATCAATGGGTGGGGACTGGAAAAGAGTGAGTTGCAACAGGAACAAAACTCTTTACAGCCATAGGTGTGTTTTCTGCAGAACTATTAGCCTACCAAGTTTCAATGGTCTGTGCTGCAAATTGGTCAAGATAGATCTATTTATATACTTGATATAATATTTGGTTGAGTGTATGACGTCATAACTCATCTTATTTGCATATTTTACACATTTTTCAAACTTGAATATCTCGGGACCTAAAGCAGGTATTTGCAAACGGTTAGCGGTGTTGTAAACCTTTCATAGAGATCTATGTGATACATCTAAAAAATCAAGCGGTAAAAATTTGATCATAGGGGCACTTTAAACTAAAGCAGTTGAAATCACATTGATTTATAAAACTATTCCAGGAACCCGTTCATATGAGTTCAACTGAAAGAAATGTGGAAAGTTCTAGTTCTGCAAGTGGGAGTAGTGACAGTGACTCGGATTCAGACTTCGAACAAGAAAAGGGCCATGAAGAGGTTAGTAAGAGAACAACCTACAGCACAAAACTTTAGTCTTTTAAGTCATGCTATGGTTAATTCAAGGATGTCGCTAGCATTTCGAACACACAATACTAGCGATCAGCAGTTCAAAACCAAATACATTTTCAGAATGCTAAAAACAAAACAGCATTGTCGCTACTTAACAATTATTCCAAAGGTGCACGTTTGATATGAGATGCTGAATAGCCAATAGAATGTGTAGTTCCAAGTTCGGGCTGTAATCATCCAGTGTGAATAGAATAATTGTTTTATTAAAGATTCATGAGCTCTCCCAATCCATCATCAATTGAAACCGACATTTAACTTTTAAAAAATTGATAACCGATATATTTGAGTGAACCAATGAAAATGCTAGAAACGCAATATTCTTGGTTGAAATTTTAATAAAAGAAAATAGTGCACTTGCAGCTTTCACTTTCTGTTAGAAATAATTAGTTGCTTCGAGTGAAGCGAATATCCTCCTATTCAGAATACAGCACTTGTGATTTTCGGATTGGTCAATAGCTAAAAACGTGTGATACGTGCGATCAGCAGTTCAGCTTAAGTGTAATATTATAGAAACAAAAATTGAGCCCGCGTGAACCAGGCGTGAAGTTTAAAGCCCCGTCTACACGAGCAATTTTTATGTGACAAGTTTTTATTTGACAATTTTTATTTGCCGAGGTAGTCCCGTCTACACGAGCAATTTTTATGTTACAGCTTTTATTTATTTGTCAGTGTACGGCCCGTCTACAGGAGTAATTTTTATTTGAAAACAGAAGATTGGAGACTGGGATCTATGAATAACATAAAAAAAATTGCCAATTTTATGTGTTGTCTTGTTTCTCCGCCCTTTTTTTGTATGTGACAATTTTTATTTGCCACATAAAAACTAACACGCAAGTTTTTCAGCAAATAAATTTGTCATACAAAAATTTGACAACTTTGTTCATCTACACTGGCATATAAAAAAGTCACATAAAAATTGCTCGTGTAAACGGGGCTTAAGTTCATGAACAAAAGAATAGTGAGAGAAAAATGAGCCGCAGGCGAACTTAATTGGTTATATACCTGAACAGAGCAAGAAGGGTGAATATTTTAGTTTTTTTATAAAACTAGCTACCGGCGCAAAACAATAAAACCACCCCCTGTTTTTGTTGTGGATTAAAGCAACGCTGCACTGCCAATTGCAACCAGAGAGTGCATTATATCAGCTTTATTTTATAATTAACAATTAGACCCATGGTTCTGAGTATCACCCAACTAGTCGAACAGAAAAAGCAATGATAAAGTTAGCAAATGCAAGTTGAAGAATGATTTATTTGGGAATAAAATGAAAGAAAGCGTGCAAATTTCATTGCTCGACGACTATTACTAATAGTCCTAGTAACGTAGCCAATTAAAATGCAGGATTTGCATTAGTCCACTATTTGGGTGATACTAGAATATATTAGTATAAATTTACACTGTTCTATTGTGAATCTGTTAATTTTATTGGCTCTTTCACTGTTTTCTATCTGCTGATAGAAAACAGTTGTGAATAGCCAATAAAAATCGTTCTTGTATCGATTTTGACCAATCACGAAGCTTCATATACATTATCTGGAAGCATATTGAGACCGCCAGGTACTTTGCTTTATACCGCTGCCTATTTTAATTCCTAAATCTTTGAATTATAGCAGCCGGTAATTCCCTGTCAAAGTTGTAATACAACATTTCACGGGAGTAGTGCTATCAAAGGAATCGCCACCCTTGACGCGCCAAATTTCGTTGCCATGGTAACGGATCAGCTGATGGCGGGAAAGTCAGGAACCAATTAGAATCAAAGTTAGGATGACGTCATAGGTTGCTATGGTGATGACGTCATTTGAAAAATGTCTAGGGAGAGGTGGGAGGGGTAGGTGTTTGTCACGATGTGTGCAGAAGTGTGATGTTCAGATTTGGATTTGGAACAATTTTTTATCACGTGTTGTTCTGACTCGTTGGTGACTGACGACTGGGTGAGAGTACGATCGTGTCACTTTCTAAAAGGTCTTTGGTGTTTTGCAACGTGGCGAAAAAGAATCCCGCAAAAAAAGATGTAACGCGTGGGTGGCAGGCGTTCGTGTAAACGCAAGGTGAGATGCAAGAAAAACAAAAAAGCCCCCAGGAGGTACTCGAACCCTCATCTTTAGGTCTGTTTTTTGTTTTGACCTATGCTCTACCAACTTGAGCTACTAGGGTTTTCGTGTAAGATGTGCTTATTTTGAAAATAGTACCGCTCTTCCTCAAATATAAAAGCTGTGACCCAGCTGAGGCTCGAACCCACGACCCTAGGATCGACAGTCCTACACTCTACCGACTGGGCTACAAACGGTTTTGTTGTGTGAAAATATTTTATTTATACGTTTTACACTTTTTGAGCAAAATATTTGGTTTTCATTGCATCATGGTTTTTTGCCCAGAATCTGCAATCATTAATGATTTTAGCTGAGCGTTTTTGATTGGAGTTGGATGCTCCCTTGCTTTGATGCAGTGCACGTGTTTTCTTAGGAAATTTTTGCGGAAAATTTTCATTGTTGTTCGTTTCTTTAGTACTCTGTTTTGTAGCTTCAAACGCTCCGCATATATTGATGGCGTTTTTGACGTTGAGATCTGATTCACAGAGCAATAATTCTTGTAGTTTTCCTTGCGTTGAAAATACAGTTTTGTCTCGAATCATTCTTTCTTTCTCTTGAAAATTACATGTTTCTGCACGCGTATAAAGTTCGGTTAAAAACATGTCAAATGGTTCTTGTTTTGGTATTTTCCAAAAACGATATGTTTCGAGAACTTCATTTTTTCTCGGATTACAATATTCTTCAATTTTTGAAAAAACTGCTGCTGGTTCTTGTCGACCGAAATCATTGTCAAATTGAAATGGCTCATAAATTTCTTGGACTTTTGGTCCGGCACAATGTAACATGATCGCCGTTTGTCTCGCTTTCGACTTGTTGTAGCTCCACTAACTTCTAAATACATCTGAAGCTGTCTTTTCCACTTACGAAACGAATCTGCTAGGTTTGATTCATTTAAATCAAAAGGCGGTGGTAATCTAAACCTCGACAACTCTGCCATCTTTGGTACACCAAAAGTAAATTTAACGTTTGCTCACAGTTTGTCACGACAAAATTTGGCTCTGGTGGATTGTTCGAATGAAATCTTATAATCTTTGCATGTTACTTTGGTTTTTCAGGCCATCACTGCAGGGAAATCTTCAGAACTTCCCAAAATTATGTCACCATCGTTGCCACCTTGTTAATTCTCCATATTTATTTAGAATTTCAAATACAGTTTCAAAACAT
Source organism: Zoanthus sanctaehelenae (assembly GCA_028564885.2). Classification (NCBI taxonomy): domain Eukaryota; kingdom Metazoa; phylum Cnidaria; class Anthozoa; order Zoantharia; family Zoanthidae; genus Zoanthus; species Zoanthus sanctaehelenae. The sequence continues at coordinate 7,476 of JAOTRI020153087.1, forward strand.
CTACACGACTCGAAACATAACAATTTCTAACACGTGAACATTGCATGAACCACAGGTAGCCCAGGCTTTATAAGTTATTCTATCAACACTAACACAAGTAATTATACCATTGGGACAGTCCCAATTGTATCCGTAACTTTGTGAGTTGGCTCGACACTCTCCTTGGTAACGACGACTATGGGGAGAATGAACACTATGAAGATGCACCAAACGCCAATTGCACGATCACAGTCATTGCTCATAACTTTCAGGGTTATGACAGCTACCTTCTCATCCAAGAATATCATCGTTAGACATGTCAGCTCCGTAATGGAAAGTCACGAACATATTCGCTTCATTGATTCTATGTCGTTCTTAACCATGCCCTTGTCCTCTTTCACCATCATCTTTGGATTTAGTGAAGAGGATGTCACCTTGAACTTAAAGAAGGTTTTTTCCCCCATTTCTTTAACACTTCTTACAACATACCAAGAGTACCATGGTCCTTTATCTGGTCGTGATTTCTACAGCCCCCATACCATGTCGAATGGCAGGTACAAAAAACTCAACCGTTGGTACACAGCAATGTCGCAGCATGAAGAGGATTTTCATTTCCGCGCTAAACTGCTGGCTTACTGTCAGTGAGATGTTCAATTGCTCATAGAAGGGTGTGAAGTCTTTTGTCGCGAATTTCACGAGTTTACAGGCTTTGATCCCTTTTGACATACTACCAAAACGTCAGCTTGTTTGCGTGATCTCCGCGAATCACGTCTCAAACGTCAGACCATCGCTTCCGAACCTGTATTCGGATGGTGCCTTAACTTTAATTATTCTTTGGCTGCCCTTGAATGATTAGAATGGCAAAGCGAGCAATTTGGTCGTCCTCTCCAGCACGTTGGCAGCTGGGTTGAACATTCCATACGTATAGGTAACAGAACTTGCCACGCAGATGGGTATGATCCTGCTACACAGACCGTGTACGAGTTCCACGGATGTTTTTATCACGGTTGTCCTACCTGTTACCCTCAAGCCCGTGATGAATGTCACCAACAACTACACAGTTGAACTTTTAATGACGCATACAGTGTCACTAAGTATCTGGAAACTCAATTGAGTGCCGAAGAATACAACCTCATCGTCACATGGGAGCACGAATGGGCTCGTCTCAAAGCCAACTCTCAAGATAATCGAGCTACCATCCAATACTACAACTTCCAGTCTCCCTTAAGTCCAGAGAAGCCTTTTTCAGTGGACGAATGAATGCTGTAAAGTTGTACGTTGACCCTCGAGATGGACAGCAACTCTGCTACTACGATTTCACATCGCTCTATCCTTGGGTGAACAAGTACGGACATTATCCTACCAAGCATTCCACGTTCATCTATCGACTGTCAAATCTTGGCGACTTGTCTCCTTACTTTGGTATTGCCAACTGTACCATCCTACCGCAGTTCGATCTCTTTCATCTTGTCTTGCCTTACTGTTGCGGCAACAAACTCGTGTTTTCCTTGTGTTGAACCTGTGCCAAAGACAACATCACTGAACCTCTTTCGAACAGCGACAACTCACTGATACGTGGTGCACTCCCGAAATCCAGAAAGCTCTTGACAAAGGCTATACTCTCAAATGCATTCATGAGGTATGGCAGTTCGAGAACAATGGCATAGGCTTATTCAAGGACTACGTAAATACATGGCTCAAGATCAAGGAGGAAGCTAGTGGATTTCTTAGCAGTTGCACCACCGAAACCCAACAACAGCAACGTGTTGCCAGCTACGAAGCTCGTGTGGGAGTTCAACTGGACATGGAAAACATCCGAAAAAATCCTGGAAGATGCACCATGGCCAAGCTTATGCTCAATTCCATGTACAGAAAATTCAGGCAACAACTCGACAAGACCCACGCGGAAGAGTTTACCAATCCTCGCGTCATGCACGATTTTCATGCCAGTGGTCGCTACAATATCACGTACGTGAGTCCAGTCACCGATGATCGTCTACTACAAGATCCACGATCCTATGATTGACATCAACGCTAACCTCAACATCTTTGTGGCATGCTTCACTACTTGTTATGCACGCCTCAAGTTGTACGAGGAACTGGAACGGTTAGATCAACGTGTAGTATAATTCGACACCGATTCTATCATTTTCACCCAAGCGACAGAGGAAGGACAATATCAACCCCCTTGGGCAAGTACCTGAGCAAATGCAAAGACGAGTTAAAAGGAGATTGCATCATTGAATTCTGTTCGGGCGGTGCAAAAAACTACGGCTAGAAGACGCCACGGGGAACCATTGAGTGGAAAGTGACAGGCCTCACCTTAAATCGTTAGGGGTCGCATCAGCTCAATTTCGACATCATAATCAACAACGTCAAGAACAAAGTGCTGCAAACCCTCGACGACGGTAAAGTTTGCACCATTTGTGTCAACGAGCACACCTATGACATTGTCGCCAATAAGCGCATCTTCCCACCCTCCAATCCCGACCCCTTCATCACCTATCCTTACGGGTACAATCACGTGGACCACGAACAGTATAAAAACCCTTTTTTATTGTACATATTCATTTTTTATTTGTGCATAGATTGCAAATTACATTTAAATTGTTTTTATGTAATCCGATTGCACGCATGTGCAATGGATGACATATTGTGAGGGGTTGAGTTTGTCACTCACTCACTCACTCCGCTGTTAGCTCAATTCACCCAATTATGGGGAAATACGCCAAATATGGCCAGTAGTATTTGTTTTTGCATTAATCAATTTCCAAATACACACACTATCATATGGAGCCCGGCGAATGTAGCAAGAAATTATAAAGCATGCTTGAAGTCGAATTCTGAAATATTTAGTTATGCTTTGAATGTTCAACAGCTGCCTCCAGGTAAGAAAATTTGTAAATAAATTTAAACAGTAGCAGTTGTGTATGCGTCAGAGGGTAAGTCGCAAAAGTTGTTTTCAATAAAATTTCTGTATATTACCTCCGAATGACTTTGTCCTTTTTCCCAAAAATTTAATCTTTATTTTGAGGGTCCAAATTTCCCTGTGTTTCAGATAAACGCATGATTACCAGTGTTGATGATTACCATTCTTGGGTTTGCTTTTTTGCGAAGCTGACACTGGTCTTCCCGGGTGGTCAACACACACTAAGCGGCAAATTTTTATTCAAAATAATTGATAAAAGCATTCTAGTTCCATGTAGTAGAAAAGGATTTGTATGTTCTGGCAGTACTTTTTCTTTTATATTTTGAATTTAATCGAGTTAAAATTGTTTTGAAGTTAAAAGTTTGAATTGTAACATGGCGCATAATTCAATCATTGACATTTAGCAAATGCTTATCAAATTTTGAAACAGTTTTCACAACTGAAATATTTTATATTTAAAAGGAACTAAATTTTTCTTGACAATTTAATGCAACCTTTAGTTTGGAGTAATCTTTTCTCTCATTTTAAGCTTTGTTAACCTCAAAAAATTTTAGTGAAAGTCGGTTGTTTACGCGCTGTTATTTAGTGCTCGCACAGGCAACTCAAGCTATCTATGTAAAAGCAATCACTTTTTTTATGTATGAGAAAGATCGTGTTTTTCAAAGTTGTGAAAATTGTTGAACATTTAGCAGTACTAAAATCTGCATGTTTTTTTAATTGGCTCGGATCTTTTGAATGGCCTGAGAATATGGATATTGTGGTAAACGTAAACTTTTTGAAAATCAAAATCATTCTTTTGTTTGAGATTTTAGTCTTTTATAAAAAGAGGAGAATCAACAGTGAAATCGGATGACATAGCTCACAGAGCCCTTTGATTTCATTTCAGTCTCTTGTTTTTCTTTAACCAGTCCATCGCCTCATCCAAGGTCTTGAACTTTTCATGTCCTCTTCTTCCACTTCCTTAGTACAGTATAGTACAGCAAGGCATCAGAGTCTTCGGCCTTGCAACATGTTTGCCAACTGATTTGGGAACAAAAATGGAATTGAACCTCTTCTTCAGGGTGAGCCAACAACCTATCAAATAATTCTTTCCTGTCTTGCAGCTCAAATAATCTAGCATATGCTCTTGCTCTGTCGTCTGCTCTTCCTGCGACCTGTTCAGTCTCAGTTGTTAACACAAGCTCCGCCACATAGTCATCTTGAACAGTAAACTTTTTTTAGGCTTTTCACAGGTTTTTGTACACTTTTTCAATTATGAAGTCATTGTGCTCACACGAGCATCTGCCACTTATGCACGAAAACTTTGCGGTATTTTTTTTGCCACGTGGCAAAACACCAAAGTTCGTGGCTCAGACTTTGGAAAGTGACACGATTCGTACTCTTACCCAGTCGTCGGTCACCCATGAGTCAAAACAACATTTATAGTGCACGATACAATAAAATCGTTCTGCTCCCACCCCTCCCTAGTGACAATTTGTTGTCTTGATGGCGTCATCACCATAGCAACCTAGGACGTCATCCTATCCTCGATTCTGTTTGATTCCTTTTCACACAATTAGTTGATCAATCAGCTGATCTGTTACCATGGCAACGAAGTTTGGCGCGCCTAGGGTGGTGAATCCCTTGATAGCACTACTCACGGGTGTTATGTTCTATCATGTCACAAAGAACGATTAGCAGTTTTTGACTAAAACAAATGATTTTGTTCCGCCATGGAAAAGAATAACCGGAAAGCATGCTGGTCCGCAATTTTGACTGAAAATTTTACTCAAACAACCAGGAATAACTTTATATCACAACAACAGATTTACTTAAGTGCTTTTACCCAACACCAGTTTACTCTTCTCTCTTTACAGTACTGCAGCTGTTTGGGTCGCCATGGCTAGTAGATTGAGTAATGGATGACCAAAACTGTCAGAACGGTCGCCACCGGTTGCCTACCTCTTTCAGTTGAAATCCAAACTTACGACCAAAACAAAAAACCGAGTTTTTTTTTTTTTACCTTTAAAGTTCATTTCAATTTTTTTATATTTTATTGCTGTTATTTATTTAATAGAAGGAAAGACTTGGTGGGCAAGAGAACTCAAATATGTCAGTGTGGAGGTAATGAACATACTTAATATTTTTTGTGGATGAAAACGTCTGAATCAAGTAAGCGTCAACGTTTTCTAATCAGTGAAGAATGAGATTTTAATAATTTTTTTATTCACCGAGGTATTGTTTTTCAACCCTTTTTTGACCCACCCTTTGCTGTCACTTCAGCCACTAGAAGTCAGAGTAGGGCATAATATGACGTTGTGCAGTTTGTACATCCAAAACCTCAGTAAGCTTTCTCTTATTTTCTGGATGTATAATTTACTTTATATAAATAGAATGTCTAAAATTTGATTTCAAGTCAAAAGTGTTTCTTTCACTGGTTATAGATTAAATCTTTTTTTTATCTTAGTTTTTGTACAGAGTCACTGCTTGTCCTACTACCCCGGCAAAGAAGTCCAAGTGAACACAGAATACATATCGAGAAATTCGTGTAAATGTCAGCAGTTAAAGCTCACAATTCACTTGGGAAGCAGGCAATCTAAACGTTTACTTCAGTATTTCATTTCGAATGTCTTAAATTTTGAAAGTTAAAACCTGCAGGAACTCCGTTGTAGCTTGATCAAGTTGGTATGTTGAGAAGTGATGGTCAGACCCCTTTTACTCGAGACCGTTCCAATTTAGGACCGGTCCAATTCTGGACTTGGAACACCTGCTCACACAGGCCCGTGCCAGTTTTGTATTAGATACGCTAAGTGTTCACACGGTTCATTTGAAGCAAAGTGAACGCCAGCAAATCCGTAATTCCAGACGGAATGATGATCCATGGCATTAGTGCTTGTCTGTCCATTTCAAATTATCGAAATGTTCACAAGAAATAAAAAGGTAAATTACAGATAACTACTGTTACTATTACAAATGTTAATTAGTAGCCACGCCAAAACAGTACTAGATTTCAGGCCTCTACCATGGAAGTACGCCAAAACTTGCCCGGTACTGGAGTTTATACGAGACCGGACCGATTCGGAACAGTATTGGTCCAAAACCGGACATGCTTTTACCTGGTTCCAAACTAGCGCACTTTGCCTGTCCAGAACCAACCCAGTGTCGTCGTTCCCGTGTGAACGAAACGCGGTTCTGTGCCAGAATTGGACCGGGCCCTAATCAGACCGCAGACTCGTGTAAACGGGATGTCAGTAGCAACATAAATTTACATGCCTATGGCCTTGGGTTTCTTTTAAATAGAAATTGTTAGAAAAGTTTTTACAGCAAATTAATTCATATTTTATCGTCTTTTCCGCTATTTTTTTTCCAGACAGGACAATCAAGCTGAAAGACTTTTTTATTCGATGGAAGAAAAAAATGCACGAACTTACGATGTATTTATTCAGGCTTTATCAAAGGTAAAGGTGGTGATTTTCAACAAAGTTGCTGTGGTTATTATGATTGTTTTATGATTATTTTAAACTTAACTGTTTCAGTGACAGATATTTTAGTTTAAAGGGCTACCAGAAGAGAAAAAATGACGTATAAAATTAGTAGTGAGCCGCGTTTTGCTAAAATAATAGAGGATTTCATCGATAACTTTAATATATACATCATTTATTGACTGATTAGTAGGTTTATACCAAAAACAATTAGATCTGATCTCGCGGCGTCATGGACGAGTTTAAATAGGCTATTGGGCCTATAAGCTTATAGATTACTGGTCTTCTACTCGTCCTCAATGTCTAAATGTTAATTAGATAGAAATAAGAAAAAAATAACATAAATAGCACTTAGCGGGAATCAAACCCCACATCTTCGGTTTACTAGTCCGACGTGTTAACCATTACACCATAAGGACCAACCACGCTGGAAACGCAGCCGGACAATGTTATATAGATAGTAACTGTAGAGGTTCCCAGGGCGCTATTTTTCTCTATTGGTAAGTTGAACACCGTAATTTTTGGTACGCATATGTGATATTATATATTGATAAATGTGATAGAAATGCGTTCGGTGTGTAGATATGTGAGGTTTTTTTCTCGCCAAGTGCTATATATGTTATGTTTCTCTTATTTCTTTCTGTATATCTACACACCGAACTAATTTCTGTCACATTTATCAATATATAATTGTTAATTAGTCCGCGATTGAAATGACTTCTCACGTCAATTTAAACTATACATGTACAGTCATTGAGACATACAAAATATAGTAACGGTAACATCAGTGTCGCTACTTCGATATAGCTACTTGGAGTAAAAATAGTTTTCTTGTATTCAATTTGTACGTTTACACATGCAAATGTACATTATAAATTTGTGTGTCTTGATCATAAATTTATATCACAAGCTTGATAAATGCAAAATTATTATTTGAATATTCTCAGAAAGTTAGGTTTTTACATATTGTATTTAAAATGTTTTTTACATTTATGACCAATCTCTTATTTAGATGGTAGTTCTGGATGTAAGTAGTTTGTTTACAAAATTAGTACACCCACAAGCTTGCAATATTATAACGAAAAATCTAAATAATGAACAAGGCATAATTACCAACTGAAAGTAACTAACCTTTTTAATATGGCACCCGAGCTCACTACCTTGCCAGGCGCCTTACACAACTTACTGAGCGTGCAACACAAATGTTTAAGTTAAGCTTATTACCTAAATAAAACGGGTAATTAGCCCAAATAGAATAAAAATAGATTCACAATTGTTGTAAAGGAAAAAAAAATTTAAAAAGATAAAACTAAATGATGAAAAGACAAAATTTAGAAGTAAGTTAGTGAATCATTCACTGACAATTTTCATTTGATTCAAAAAAGAAATGTTGCAAATACCCTGTTTTATTTATCTGCGTGTTATTTGTGAAGGAAGTTCAATGTTTAAATATATAATTAGAGGAAGACAACCAGTATTTGAGGTGTTTTTACACTTTTTTCTCTCCGATAACGATTAATGCAATTACAGTATTTGTACTAAATCACCATGTTGGAGCGATTTCCTCAAAACCAGGCAAGAATCTGCATGTTTTCGCTCTCAATTTGTTAGTCACCATAAAGCAAACCAAAAGCTGACATTTAGTTTATGTGGTAATGGTTGAACTCAATGAGACAGAAAAAAATGATAAAAAAAGTCTCAAACTGCTTTGCGAGAAACCCAAACTTCAAACGTTTGGAAAATTGCTTGTCCTGCGCTAAATACTTGCTAAATGAAATAACTCCAGTGTATACTCTCATAAAGGACAACTTTCACTGGAGTAGAAATGCCCTAGAAAGATAATTTCGGTATTTACTGTTTTGATAGATATAGACAGTATTTAGAATTTTTCGAAGAGTGATCAGCTAGAGTTATATGAATTTAGTGGCAAGTATGCCGGTTGGTGGCAGATAGATCGAAATCACGTAATGCATTTTAACCAATTGGAAGCATAATTTTTATAGTGAATAAAGTGATAAAACAAAACATTGCAAAATTATGGATAAAAGTTTGGATGAAATTACTGGATTAGTTTGACCAGACGTTTCTGTTCAGTGTATGACAACAAAATCTCCGTTGAAGCTGTGTCTAAACCATTTTTCTTTGAATTTTATTGGTCTATTAAAAACCATGCACGACGTTTGTATCTTTAAGTATTATTACTGCTCTAGCACATCAATATTCTGTATTTGGCATCACCACCATAAAATAATACTCCATTTTGAACGAAACTGCAATTTCTTTTATTTCCATGCCGTGATTAGCCATTGTACATATGTGAGTGGGGGTAAAGTGATTTTTTTGCATTTGCATTTTTGCCAGTTTGGTGAACACAGAAAAGCGTTAGTCACATTCAAGAACATGCGAAGACAGGGTTTTCAAGGTAATAAGACTGTGTTAACTGGTATGAGAGTGGGCTGGTTTCTAAAGTATTACTAGGAGTAATCATATGCTAGGAAATGCGGGCTTGTCCTTAACTTTGCCGAAGTGTCATAAATTAAACCTTGTTCTTTGGCTGTTGCATGTGGATTCCACTTTCGCCAAAAATATGTTTTTCAGCGTTCTTCTGAAGTGAAATTACTTCCCACGTGCCGGCATTTTAGTTGACTGCTGTGTTATTTATACAGAGATCCCCAGTAATCACTTGAGTAGCATGTTTTGACCTTTTTCATCCAGGGAGTTATGGGTAAATGAAAAAAGAATTTTGCTGAGAAATTTTAAACAGAATCTAAGATTTGGATTGCGTGCCCTGGTTGAACCCAAATTTACATTTTTACTCTAATTTATAATCGTTAAACCCAAACATTCGGTTTTCATCTACATGTTCATTAAGGCGGGACTTAACCTAAAATAACTTTTTCTTCAAATACAAACTTTTCAAACATGACTAGCAACTGCATGTTTGAGTCTCTTGTTACCATGGTAACAGAGCCAGATTCAATAAGCTGCTTAAAAGCACCCTCTCCTTGAGAAAAAAAATGAGCAAAATAACTAAACCGAATGACTTGAAAATATTTTTTACAGATGGCCATTATGAAGGTTTTTGTTTTGTTCATAGAACTTTCATTTATTTTAAACACTTGCTGAGAGAAAAATATTTAAGCCTAAAATTAAGAAAAACAAGACATTTTTTCTTCAGTTTCTCCCTGCCACACTAAAATATAGCAACAGAGCTACCTCGTTTTGGGTTTATTCCAAAGGAGGTTTGCCCTACATGATATTCAGGGTAAATATAATGGGCAATTTTAAAATCACAGAGTGGAAGAGTATTTGCAATGAAGCATTTTTGCTTAGGTGCTAAAGCTCAAAATTATAAAGGGTAAATAAAAAAATGCTGGAGTTCAATTTCAACACTTTTTCAAGAAGCAACAGTTGAGAAGGGTTTGTGACACATCAAAAGAGAGAAAAAAAATTAACCAAACATATGAAGTTAAATGAAATGCATTACACTCAGATTTCTTAAATTTACGAATGAACTCAAATAATGAATGTGAAAAACAATAAAGTTTGCCTAAAACATAAGCTGTTTAAAATCTTTTATTTTACTTTCAACTTTCCATTAATATAAAAAAAAACATTATAAAACAATCGTTTGTCTACAGTAGAATGGAATTTTTATTGACACACCTGAAAAACCTGAGCTGAAACAACCCATTTCTTGCTGGCATATGCAGTCGATCAGCCACAGAACACAAATATTAATATGCACCATTATAAAATAAAGCTGATATAACGCACTCTCTGATTCAGTGATTGGCTGTGCAGCGTTGTTTTATTTGTCGATAAAGCTACAGTGTGGTTTTATCTTGTTTTGACTCAGCACTTCTTAATGAACTTAAAATTCACGCGTGGTTCTATAACTGAACAGAGCTCGCGGGTTCGTTTTTTATTTCTATATTGCATTATGGAAAACTTGGAATATTTTGCACAAGGAAACACCAGTGCCCACGAATGAAAACTTTTTTATAAGTCTCCAGCCAAGCTAACATTTTGTACCAAAAGCTCTCTAGACATTTTAAGCTTTCAATAAAACTAAGAGAAATGCAAAATGCAGCTGGCTGGGACTGAGGCAAAGACTTGTAGGGCCCCTTTTCCATGATACAGCAAGCAGCCAGTGCTCGAACCAAGCAAACTGGCTTATTTTGCTATGATCACAGTGCCAATAAACAGTTCTTCGATAGTAGCTAACTTGAATGCACAGTATATATTGGCCACAATAGCCACGTTGGTAATGGCATTACCCCATTTAACTAACTCGACATAAAACGGATAAGTATACGGCGCCTGACTACTCTTAATCTTAGACAGCTGCTTGTGAGTAAAGTAAAGTCGGGGCTTACTTCTGAATGGGCGTGCTGCTACGGCTGTGTCAGTCTTATAAGCAGCTGAAATGTTTTTGGGTGGGGTTGAGGAGAAGGATAAAGTGAGGATGAGAATAGGGATGAGGATAGAGATGAGAATGAGGATAGGGAAGAAGATGAGGGTACGTGGGGATGAAGGTGAGGATGGGAATGGGAACAGATGAGGTTGAGAATGAAGTTGAATATAGGGATGTTGATGGGAATAAGGATGCAAATAGGGATGATGTTGAAGATGAGGATGGAGAAGAAGTTGGGGTTGAGTTGAGGATCGGGATGAGGATAGGAATTAGGATGAGGGTGGGCATGATGATGAGGGTGAGGATGCAGATGAGGATGCGGATGAAGATGAGGGTGGGGTTGAGGTTGATATTGAGGCTGAGGATGTGAATGATAATGATGGGGATGATAATGAAGATGGGGATGATAATGAGGATGGGGATGATGATGAAGATAAGGATTGAGATGATAATGAGGATGGGGATGATGATGAAGATGACGATAAGTTTAAAGATGAGTATGTGGTTGAAGATGAGGATGAAATGAGGTTGAGGATTGGAATGATTAGGTTTTTTCATTTGTCTCTCGACAAGTTACTTAGTTACAGCTCCTTCTGGGTGTTCGTAGAGTGATCAGTTGAACTTCAAATACATCGACGATTTCAAGACAACTGCGCCAACCACGTTCGCCAATACGAAAAAAAGGCTTTGTGTGCCCAAGCACCTATTTAATGTTATCTTTATTTCATAGCAATTGAAATTCCCACATTTTGCGAATGAAATTTGAAAGAAACAAAGCACGCGCCTGGGCACCTTTATAAAGCCTGAAAGATTCCTTAGACACTGATACGTCATACATTTTCACTTCCATATATGTTGCAGAAAAGCTTACTTTGCAATTGGTTCAAAAACATTTGAAACTGAAGACCATTGTTTTGAACCAATAACAAAGCGAGCTTTACTGCAACATATACGAAAGTGAAAATATATGACGTATCAGTGTCTAAGGAATATTTCTCAATAAAGCTGTTTAAAGTTGACATAGAACAAATTCATAAAAATGGCGGCCACGCGAATTAAGACTGAGGCGAACATGGGATCGAGGCATTTTAGGAAACGTTCAATTGGTTGTGTCCTAAAATGTCTCGACTCCATGTTTGCCCCAGACTTTTAATCTTCATGGCCTTCATATTTATGAGCTCGGTCTAAAGTAGCGGCTGAAAGTTTTGTCAAATGACGTTTCCTTCTCATCAAAATAAATCATTTTAAAGGTGTGGAATAAAGAAAAGCAATAAATGTTTTGTATGTATAAAATAAATAAATTATAACATGAGATTTTACGCACTCATTTGCTTTGTATCAGAACCAGTCGTATTTATCAGTCGTTTCTCTTGAATGTCAAAAAAAAAACAAATTTTGTGATTTTTAGACCGCGTCAAAAAAGCCTATCCTTTCTTCCTGATATTTGTATTCCTGACAACTCAAACCATGTCCAACAAATTGAACAATAGGATTTTATTAAGTACTTGGTGTGTTCATTGATTTTAATCTATCCTAGAAAGAGCATATAAACTATATTGTTATAGTAAAATAAGTAGATCAATTGGTAATAATTGCTAAATTACTTCACTTTGTTCCCCATGAAACCTTAATAAATATCTATAAAACACTAATAAACCCCTAAATTTATTATGGTATCTGCAATTGGGGTAATAGCGCTAAAACGTACCTCGAGAAATTACTTGTTCTTCAGAAGCGTGTTCTGCGATTAATAAGCTTTTCGCGATCGGATGCTAAGAAACATGCAATTCCTATTTTTCTGCAGACGAGATCATTGCCGATAAATTTCCTTTATTTTGAACGTATTTCGATTATGATGCGTGATATTTTTAACAAAGCCGGCTGGCTTAATCTGAACAACCTTTTCGAGTTGCCTGATAATATTCACAGTCATAGAACAAGATCAGTTTTAAATAATTATTTTTTTTTTAGAGAATGTACGAACAGAATTTGTAAAACGATCTTTCTTATCGACTGGAATAAGAATCTGGAATAGTTTACCATTAAAAATCAAACAATTAAGTAAATCGTAATTCAAAACTGCCATCAGAGGCAATCTGAAAGATTCTGATGATTACTTGAAATTACACTAGATTATAATGTTCATGAAAACCATTAA
>JAOTRI020153088.1:0-10109 GCA_028564885.2 Zoanthus sanctaehelenae
CATCTGCTGGGAGCTAACCTGCGATGGATTAGTGTCCCGTCCAGGGGGAGTTAAAAACTCTCATCCGCTTAACACTTGGCTCTATGGGCCAATTGGCTCGAAAGGATTTAGCTTTTCTTAGCTTTTTATCCTCATAAACAGGGGTGGCCAGATTTACCCGACTTTGGCAGCTATCTCTGATTCTCCCTCTCTCTATCAAGCTCGAATCACTGCATCCTTCTTCTTTAAACCAACACTGATCTTACTTTTTTTCTCCAATTGCATTTGCTATGTCTTCCTCGGTCGCCCTTGCTTCCTCTTTTCCTTCACTTCAAACTCTAAAGCTTTTTCTTAATACATGCTCATCATCCCTCCTTACTACATGCCTAAACCATCACATCTCACCTCATTCACCTTCGCCATCTGAGCCATTGTTTCCTTCAATTCCAACATCCCATTAGGTACTCTGCCCTCTTTTTCTTCATCAGTCTTACAACAAACATTTCTCTCACCGTCACTCTCTTGGTCCTTCAAAATTTTCATCTCATTTTCCTTCAAACACCATGTCTCACTCCTATTTAACATTGGTGATCTTACACATCTCCGATAAATACATCCTGTCATCTTAAGCAAGAACCTTTTTGAGTTTAGCAACTCTTGAACTAATTCCCTAACCCAATTGTCACAGCTGCCTCAAAATCGTCACTTGAATTCACTCTATCCCCCAAATAACAGAAACTTTTCACCATTTTCACCTCTTCACACAACTCCAATCCATTAAAGCTTATTTCTTGCATCTTTTAGACACAAAATCTCAGAGTCACTCTTTTTACTTTGTACATCTACTAAGTATCCACCTACCACATTTCACACACAGCAATGAATTTGCCAATAATCATATTCCACAAATTTCAAAAGGCTCTATCTTACTTACAGTCACTTCACCTGCAACACCACTCACACTCTCGGTAACCAGGTCAACCACAAACACAAAAAAACAATGGCAACAATACAGATCCCTGGTTCACAAAATATAGAATGTGTAGAATAGCAATACAAATTTGCTTTCAATGATTACATCTGTCAGAGTGTATTTCATTCATTTTTTAAATTTAAGATAAAAAAATTTACTTTTCTTACTCCTATTTCTTTAATATTAGCTGAGCTAAACAGTAATATTTTCAAATAGAAAGCAAACTTTAAGAATTTTGTAACAGGGCTAAAATCTTAACAATTAATTTTGTTTGCCAGTTTTAACACTTGGCAAAAATTAACAGAAACTGTAAGTTTTTTTCACAAGGTCAGGAAAAATTAGTGATAATCAGGTTCTATCCTTTTGTACTGATTGATGTTAGATCTTTTAAACAATCAAAATAATCTAAATCTTTTTTTCTAAAATTTAAAACTGGTCTTGGTATAAAAATACAAAAATGAAATACATGCAGTATATTACAAATTTTCTAATATTAAGGAAAAGAACATTTTATATTTTTGAAAAATAATTTTAGTAGTATATTGACATGCAAGACAAATCCAGATCTACTCTCCACAAATTTAAGTCTAACAAAACAGTGAGTAAAAAAAACAATATACATGAATATAGTGAATGAGCTAGCATATATGATATAGAATAGTGTTCGATAAATATAGAAATTACTTAGATGAAATAAGAGTTAATAATGAATATAAAAAATTGCTTTTTAAATGAAGATTTGTTGAGAGTTTTTATATTTTCATCAAGACTATTCCAAACTTTTGCACCGACAAACTTAACAAATTGATCACTGATCTTCAACTATTATGATTTTATTTTTGCGAAAATTGTTCCAAAAAACTGGTCATTAGACCCTTATCACCATGCCATTGGTGTTTTTCAAGGATATACTATCTCTCCAATACTATATATTTCTGTATTTCAAATACTTCTTGACATTCTACAGGAAAGCAAATATGTACCACTTGCATACAAATATAGCAGTAATCCAGAAATACCTAGAATGGTCAGTGCTTACGCTGATGACTTGGAAATCATAACGTGTAACGCAGAAGCTAATCAGTTACAGCTTGACCAATCGGACAAATTCCTTATTTGCACCAAAACAATAAAGGGAAACCGTCAAAATGCAAGACTCTAGCTTTTAAGAAGTTTGATAAACGTTTCCGTAATTTCAGAAAAAGTCAGTCCAGAATATATTCTGCATATGATCCAATGCTACAAATTTCTGACAACAAATTTTTTTTTATTGAAAATGACCAATTTAAATATCTTGGTCGCCCAATTCAAGCAGATGTGAAAGAATCTAAACTAAGAATTCAGATACGTGAGACTTTACTTGAATGGTTATCACTTGTAGATAAGCAACTCCTGAATAAAACAATGAAACTATGGTTATATAATCATTACATTGCGCCAAACTGTATGTGGAGGGTTATGGTTGTAGATCTGTCTTTCAGTTATTCGAATTTTCTCCATACACTTACACTTCTATTTCTTAAAAGCTGGTCTGGTTTCCCTAGGTCTGCAAATTCAACTTTTCTTTTTGCAGGATCAAAACATCATGCGGGACTGAAGGTCAAAAAACTAACAAGAGTATGCAAGCTAGATTAGTGTACCAAACTTAATTTACTATAACACTCGACTGATCCGAATGAAAATGCTTTGTACCACAATCGTCTTCACCCTGAAAGTGCATCAAGGACAAACCGTTATCTCCCATCTGTTGAACTGCAATGCCCAATAACTACTGTAAGGGCTAATGCAGGATCTTCAACATCAACCATAAATCGAGCACGACTTGGATTTTCCGTAGAACGCAAAGCTGTTGAATTGAGTGATCCAAATAAAAACGAAGGACACCGTTTTTCAAGCTTGATCCGTGACAATAACTCAAAGGAGCAACTAGAATTACTTCATAAGCTACAAATTCAGGGATATTAGGTGCGTTGGGATGAACTGATGTCCAGCGATCTGGATTGAAAAAAAATGATCTATGGAGTTTCCCATAGTATGTTTACTTTCGTTGCTGGTTCAACCACAAACACTTTACCAACCCGCGAAAACCTCCATCGCTGGGGAAAGATTAGAACATCCTGTCCTCTCTGTAATGGACAGAGTGCTACTCTTAAACATGTTTTAAACTCCTGTTTCTTTTCCGTTAAACAAGGGCGATAATTGTGGAGGCATAATAGTGTTCTTGAGTCTCTTCAACGACATCTGCTTGACTTCTGGAAACAGATTTAATTAAATGTGAACACTTCAAACGACAGCTCGCATTGTATTACCTTTTTAACTTCCGGTGGACGTTCTAGTTACGCCACAAATTTAAACTTGGAAAACAGTTCTAGGCGACTGTTACAATCAAACGTTGCTCTCCTCTCTTTGGCTGATAACTGGACTTTTCTCTTTGATGAGAATGATGATCTGGTATTCCACGCTTCTATTGCAATTACAAAACAAAGGCCTGATAATGTTGTCTTTTCCCGGTCAGTGAGGTATGTAATTATTATTGAGTTGACTATTCCACTCGAGGATTGTTTTTCAAAAGCAGTCAGAAGGAATATTTCCAGATTATCAGATCTAATCACAGAGCTCCCGAAACGGCTGGAGGACCTCAATTTTTACAATTTAGGTTGGTAGCAGAGGGTATGTCTCCCCTTCTCTATCAAATTGTCTCTGTAAACTTGATTTCAAAAAGTCTCGTGCCTCGGCAGTGAAAAAAGATTGTGCAAATATTTTTGCTCGATGCAGCTACGAGATATATCTTAATCGAGATCACAGGAACTGGCAAAATTGGTCAAGTCTTCAATAAATTGCAGTTACAGCATGAAGTTAGTTGTTTTATAGTTTTTGTTTGAGTGTGTTGTGATGTGGTAATTTGATACTCTAATTTTTTTGTTTCCATAACCAGTAAATATTTTTAAAATTTTATTATTATTATTATTATTATCATTGTTATTATTATTATTATTATTATTTTGCGCCAGATTCACCATATGGTTACCCTGGGTACCAGAGGTCCGAGAGAGAGAGAAGACCTCTGATCACACGAGCAGTGAATCTCACTTTCATGAGTACAGGAATCTGTACTCGGAATCGTAGTGGTTAGAACGCCTACGCTGTATGAAACAGCATTGTGATTGGTTGTTTAAAATAACTGGTATCAAAACCGGTTTCTAGAGAAACTAATGGCATCGTCTACAAGGAAGGGAAGTCTCTGACTGAATGCAGAAATGGTGTGGTTAAAGCGCTTAAACAATTTGAAAACGTTTCACAGATGAAGCCAGCACAAGAAGAAGCATTACTAAATTTCGTTGAAAGACGCCATGTGTTAGCGGTTCTACTCACTGCCAGTGGAAAGTCGTTGATATTTCAAGTCATGCCAGCTATTGTCGCTCACTTGAGTGAGAAGGGTTTCGCTTACCCTGGGAATTCCATCTTAATTGTGGTTTGCTCTTTAAATGCCTTGATAGAATCGCGTATAAAAAAATTGGAGAAGTATAAAATTCCAGTGTGTTGAATAGCAGAAGGTGTCGAAGAAGACATGAGGGGTGGAAAGTTTTTTGTAGTTTTTGCTAACCCAAAAACACTAATAAGAAGTGGTGTGAAATGACTCCTTTTTACCAAAAAAAATCTATTCGGTCTGGTTACAGATGAAGCACATTTGTTCCTAAGTGGTAAGGGTTAATCACTTTTTTCAAAGCTAGGATATGGTGTGTAATCAATAAGAACAAATTTTATAAGAACGGTGTCACTCAAGTTAAGAATAGTCTAAGCCAAAATAAAAATGTTAAGGAAAAAAAACTTTATAAAAAATTAGAAACGCAGCAGGCAGTCGCACTTCCTTATACCGTGCTGTACAATATATTATATTGTTATTTCTCCTTTCTTGTAAGTAAAATTTTGTAGGTCCCTAACTGTATTGAAATCATGTGATTTGGTTTATATGGCATATTACATTATAAGAACAAAATAACAATCTCAGCTTCAAATTGTTGAAAAAAGTAAGAACATTAAGCCTGAGCAAAATTTAACTGTTTCTTATTTAAAACTGATAAACTGATTTATTATTAGCTGATATGTCCTTGGCTACTTATCATGAGTGTACATTGTATCATAAAAACAGTGCAACAAATGTTGTAAACTTGTATGTAAATTAGCAAAACTTGAATTTGTTTTTCCTGAAAAGATTTGAAGCTTTAAGAATTGTAAGATTTATTCATATTTCATTTATTGCAGCAAATGATAAAGGTGTATTGACATATTTTTTTTATTTCATACTTTATTAACCTATTATGTTAAAAAAAAAATTTAGACCTAGAAATCATCTGAAACCTTTTTTTGTAGATTTAGATACTCAAATTTTGGCTTAGAAATTATACAGCTTTAAATTGTATGACCAAAAGATTGGTTTTGAAACATGTGCTGTTTTGAGCTTCGCTTCATGGATTATTTTTTTTCTGGTCTGAAATAGCACAAAGTTGATCGTGATTGATCACTGAATGTGATCTGCAACTAGCTCGATTGCTACCATTTTGTTTTGTTTTTGTTCCAAACCTTCTGACATCACAAGGTTGGAAAACCAGTTTTGGCTGCACAATTTCTGATACAACTTTTAAGCTCTGGAGTATTTAAGTAAGAAATACAATTTTGGACAATTTCTAGAGTTAAAAAGTTTAAAACCAATTATTAACATTACGAGCTAATAAAATAAGAAATAAGAAAATATGTCATATGTACACTTTAATAATAGAATATTTCAGCAGGAATTTGTTTGAAGCAATAGTATTTTTTTATTAGTGTAACCATGTTTTATTTTTAATGTATTATACCATCTGATTAGTTTTTTTTGTTAATTTGAGCAAAAGGGGTAACGTGAATGCCAAAGAAAGAACATTTGCTTTCAGAGAATGTTTTCTGCGTCTCAGGGAACTTCGATCGTTATTTCCTAGTGGATCTTCTGTCTTAGCTCTGATAGCAACAGCTACAGCAGATGTAAGAAAAGAGACAATAGAAGAACTTGCTCTAAAGCCTAAAACGCATGAAATTGTTTTAAGCCCAAACCGTCCGAATATTTATCTGTACAAGGTAAAGGCGAATAAAAGTCTTGACTGCTTCATTTGGCTGATAAATACTTTTTAGAATCAAAATATAAACACCCCCAAAACAATTGTTTATTGCAAATCTCAAAAATATTGTGGCCAGTTGTATAAACACTTTAGGTTACAGCTTGAAGTTTCAAAGAATTCATTGATCGAAATGTTCCACTCCGATACTCTGGAGATATGAAAAAAATTGTTATAGACACTCTTTTTTACTTGAATGGGGCTACTTGCAGAGTTGTTTTTGCTACGGCAGCATTAGGTATGGGAATAAATGTGAAGGATATCAGACAGGTCATTTAATATGGCCCTCCCGGTGAAATCGTTGATTTTGTTCAAAAATTAGGAAGAGTTGGACGTGATGGACTGGATGCAAAGGCTATTCTTTTTTATACAGGCACACAGTTAAATAAATGTAGTGAAGCTATCAAGAATTATGCTAAGTGTATTAACGATTGCCTCAGAATTATTTTATTAAATGAATTTGGTGAAAACAAAGATGACGCTGTGAATGTTAAAGGTAACAAATACTGTTACGTCGTGTTTGAAAAAATTTCCCAGAAATCCTTGCATATAGGTTTGATGAAAACGAGGTCACGCATGAGGTTTTCGAAGAAAGATTTGCAGGGAGCTTGAAGAGTGTTGGGGAGTTAAAGATGTCGCCTAGTAAATCTCACGCTCAGACGCTCAAAATACACACAAATTCATACGTTATTCGCGGTAGACCTACACCAAAAGATGCCGAGCGTCAACTTGGAAAAGGGTCGTTCCACGAACTGAAAGCATATCAAAGATACTCAAAGCAACTGAAATGAACTCAAAGCAAACTCAAATGAACTCAAAGTAAACTCAAATGACTAGAAAAACAAATACTAACGCTTTAGTAAACAGGAACTTGATTGACAACAATGAAAACATACTGATAAAGACGTCAAGGAACAAAATGGTTTCCAAATTGGATTCTCCTGCGAAGACAGAAGTTTGTAATGCACAGATGAGAAGCTAACATTGCATCAATGGCCACGAGGGTAATGTTATTATTATTATTTACTAAAGAGCGTTTTCATGGCTGTCATGGGCATGCTTCTGGTGGTTGTACAAAACTTCATACTGTCAACAAGAACTTTGATAAGCTCTTTAGAAACCGATTCTGATGTATTTGAAAGGGCTGTACAATTATCTTTATGCGATAGTCGTCATAAAAAGTCGATTTTAGCAGAAGAACGAAGGTCTCGGTATGCCAAGTTTCTCACATGTAATGTGAAACCCAATCCTCGTTTAATTACACGTGACCGGGAACCAAGCCGAATCGCAGTTAAAAAACTTAGGAGTATATTGCATAAAAGCAGAAATTTAAGGAGATCATTTCGTAAATATATTTTCAAAAATGTACCAATGTCATCCAGAATTCATTGCTTGATAAATAAGTGTAATTTAAATCACGAAGAAGTCAAGTTGTACTCAAAACATTACCATAAAGTCCGTACCAAGATTAGGAAGCCCTTTGATTCTTCACCTAGAATGAAGAGGAGATTATGGTCCATAAGGCGACTTCGAAAGAAATTCAAGTCCCGTAAAAGAATAGCAAATATTAATTATCAGCCGTTGTTGACAAATCTTCTTTCAGATGGCAGGTCATTAAATGTTTATAAAAATCTTAGCCACAGAACTAATCATTGTAAGTTTACTTTAAGCAGAGATATAGAAAAAAATCCAGGACCACCCACAGTGATTGACTCCAACAAAACAATTTGTGCTCCATATTCTCAAGGTAACATTGCAATGTTTGGGTTAAATGCTGGTCGTCAGTGTGTGGCCATGTCACTGTGTGCATTGATATACAAACATAGGAGTTCAATAATCTCTTCAGAAGACCTAGTAAAGATAATGAATCTTGGAAATGAGTTATATTCTGTCTTATCAAGATTTCACAACCAAGACTTTTTACTGTTGACAGAATTACCTAATGCAGTGTCAGTATTTGAAACTTATTATGATATTCAGTACAGTCCAAGCTATGCTGGGAATATACATGATGTATCGTCTAATGTTGATTTCATGTACTGTATGCCTTTGGGTAATGCACTTCAAATTTTAATGGGGGAAAATTACCATCTATTTCTTTTGACCGTTCAGTGTAACACAGTAGCTATATATTGTGAAGGAGATGGTAAATTTAAGATATTTGATTCTCATGCAAGAAATTCACTGGGCCTTCCCTACCCCCAAGGTACTTGTGTACTTTTAGACATTCATAGCTTTAATGCTTTAATAAATTTCTTTCAGACATTCTATGATGTCTATGACCACTCGGCAAATTCATTTGAACTCAGGGGTGTGCATATTTCAGAATCTTTAAACATAGAAAGCAGTGTTTGTGTTAATCAACAAAAACATACTTGTGCTCTAAGTAAAAATGCATCAGAATACCCTGATAAACAAGGTCACAGCAGAAACAATAATGATATTTTCAAAAGTTCTCTATCATTTTATTGTATTTGTTTTTCTATTATCAAGCCATGTAGCTACTGGAAATCAGATACCTTGGACTCTATTTGTGATCATGGGAAAAAATGGTTTGCTCAAAAGCAAGATTTAATTAAAGGGTGCCATACTATTAATGACTTTCCCAAAGCACTTCAAATTTATGATGCAGATGTCAATATTACAATAAATTTACAAAAACATGGAAAACTGTGTCGTACCACAGACAGTAGCGAAATAGAATTAGAGAAACTAATTACAGTTAATACAAAAGGTAATACTGGATTTTTGGCATGGCTGGGTGATCATTGTGTTGCATGCATTTTTCATCACAACAGCAAGACCACTAACTTCTACCTAATGGTGTTGAATGTTAAAGGAAATTTTGACATATTTGAAAAAGTAAGCAATGTAGGCTCCTTGACTAACAAGATGTTTGATTTAGTGAAAGCAGAAATAGTTCCTGACTATAATGAGTTAGATTACTGCATTTCATTTTTATCCTGTTCCACTCAGATGTCAAATGCTACAAGAAAAAATATTTTGAGAAAACACAAATCAGATGCACAAAAACAAGCTAATGCTGAGCAAAACAAATTAAATTATGCAAATATGGAACCATTACTTAAGAGACAACGCTTATCAGAGAAGCGTACTAACAGTCAAACAAGATATACCTCGTTAAATCATGTTGAAAAAGAAAAGCGGCTATCAGACATGCGTACTAACAGTAGAACAAGATATAGCACCTTGAATCCTACTGAAAAAGAAAAGCTGCTAGCAGACATGCGTACTAACAGTAAAACAAGATATAGCTCCTTGAATCCTAATGAAAAAGAAAAGCTGCTAGCAGACATACGTACTAACAGTCAAACAAGATATTCTTCCTTGAATCCTAATGAAAAAGAAAAGCGGCTATCAGACATGCGTACTAACAGTCAAACAAGATATTCCTCCTTGAATCCCATAGAAAAAGAAAAGCGGCTTTCAGACATGCGTACTAACAGTCAAACAAGATATTCCTCCTTGAATCACGTAGAAAAAGAAAAGCGGCTATCAGACATGCGTACTAACAGTCAAACAAGATATTCCTCCTTGAATCCCGTAGAAAAAGAAAAGCGGCTATCAGGCATGCGTACTAACAGTCAAACATGGTACCACACCATGGATGTTTCAGATAAGGAAAAGCGATTATTGCACATGCGCACAAACAGTCAAACGTGGTACCACACCATGGATGTTACAGAAAGAGAAAAGCATCTATTGCTGCTACAAACTAATTTTCAGAACTGGTATCACTCTATGAGTGAACTACAGAAAGACAAGTTGACTGAATGCAAAAAACAAATCTATAATTCTAAGAAAGAGAAGCAGCATGATTTAGATTACTGTATAACAACATTCCAACAAAAAATTAGAGATGGCCCATACTATATATGCACAGTGTGTAACAGATTACTTTATAGAAAAACTGTTATTGTATTAAATGAAAGTAAATACAGAACTCCACACCTTTTTACAGGAAAGAAATCATTTGATGACAAGGA
>JAOTRI020153099.1:0-10109 GCA_028564885.2 Zoanthus sanctaehelenae
TTGTGAGATATGTTGTAAGACTGTTTTTCCTTCGGTCAGCCTTGCATTCACTCCATTTTGAGCATTTACCGTTGTGAGATATGTTGTAAGACTGTTTTTCCTTCGGTCAGCCTTGCATTCACTCCATTTTGAGCATTTATCGTTGTGAGATATGTTGTAAGACTGTTTTTCCTTCGGTCAGTCTTGCATTCACACCTTTTTGAGCATTTACCGCTGTGAGATATGTTGTAAGACTGTTTTTCCTGCGAAATGATCACAAGTTCACAGAATTGTACAACAAGAGCTTTACTTTAGGCTGAAAGTGATAGAACAGAACGGCGGAACAGCGTTGGCTGACCGACCTCGATTTCGTGCAAACTCGTCAACAGTCTATTTAAGAAAATGCTCGTTTTGCATAGCGTGTATTTTGAATGTAAAAGTACCTGGAGTTAGTAATGTTGATCTAATCCAAAAAGGAATTATGTCGCATATTTAAAGAGATGATTTTGTAATATTATTCAGTTCGCAAATCAAAGTCCATGAAAAGGACTTTAGAAAACTCAACGTTTCAATGGTGGTCGCTTCATATTTAATAACAGAAATAGCTATGCCAAAAAATTAACAGTTTTTGAGCCAAATTTACTCGCGGTAATACAAACGTTGGGAGTTTGGAAAAATATGTGGACAAAATCAGAACCGCCAATTCATTTGTCTAAACACTCAAATCATCGCGCTTTCGGTGGAAACGAAAAGTGAACCAACTAAATTTACGCATAAGAAAATAAAAAGTATTCAAATTGATGGCACTTTTCATAAGCAAGAACATTGTAGAAATTTGTTCTGTTGTTAAACGTTTTCTTTGTTTGGAAGTGATATTTCTAAACCTTACTGAAATCTTTTGTCATACCTCTGATGACTGTCACGGACGTTTAAAAAACAGAGTATGTCCAAATTTCAAGTTACCGCCTACTACAACGACAACAAACTGAAATAATAGTCTTAGCTTCAATATGAAGATAAATATTCCTCCGTGTCAATGTAGTTTGACACAAGTTGCAACTGCGTGTATTGTTGGAGGTGAAATTTTTCGCCCATGGTCACCAGTATTGTCGACAGCGAAAAGGGGGTAAGAATGTATAAAACAAATCTGCAGCCCTTTACATAAGCGGTGACTAAAAATTCAAAACTGATTCATCTAAAATGCTTTTTACCTACATCGTTTATTAGTATAAGCTATCACACTACATGGACTCTTTCCACTGTTTTTCAATTTAAAATCAAAGAAGCTCTACATATACAATGGCAGCAAATATCTCTCAACAAGCAGGTATTTCATGTCAAGTCTATACATGTGACCGGTTAGAATATTTCTCTTTTGTTTTATCCACGAACACTTAACGGAATTTCAGATATTATTATTATACATTTTACTTACTTTAATAAATTCTATATAAGCAAATCTTTATAACCAGTTTATGTTAATTAGTACAGTCATAACTGAAAATGATCAGAGAATGATCGAAACATGTCTTAATCGCTTAAAAATGTTGTCCTTTTTCTTAAATGTATTTCTAGTCTGCTTGTTTTACTTCCATTTTGAATCCAATATGAAAATAGATTGCAGGATCGCTTTTTCCTCCAAAACGAATAAAATTTCTAACGTTCAAACGACGACTGCAGTTTGAGGTTTTTCAAAAAGCTAACATGAGAACATTCGTGCAAACACACACCGCCATTTTTACAACACTAGAAACTATTAGAAAGAAGCGATATTTACCGTGCAACTTTGTTGTCGAGTGACAAGAGCGCATTCAGCACACAAAATCCAGTTTTAAACCTGCAAACAAGAAACAAGAGGTAAAGGTCTTTTTGCCACTTAAACTGGAGAAGTTCCAACGCCCTTTCTAATGTCCCTAACAGAGAAGGGTAAGAGAATGAATCCCACATGTAGGTCTTATTCCAAGGGTATTCCTCCAGTCCTGGTAGACAGGTCTTTCCGATGCTACACCGCTGATTCTACGTTTAGGACTTAAAATATTCGTTTCAAAGACTACGCACGGACTTCTACATTTTGTTTCATATCATATCAAAGTTAATTTCGTTTCAGAACCAACCTGCCAAACTGTCCTCCAGTGACCACAAACTTCCAACCCCAATCGTTGTTACTACTATCGGAAGTAAAACGATAGTACATTGTATCACCTAGAAACAAACGCATTTTTAATTGCACCTATAATTCACAATGCATATAACGTAGTAAGTATGGTGTTTGTAATAGCCCGATAATTGATTTGTTTCAATCTCCATCTTCGTTAGCATATATACGCCACTTACTAGGATTATAGTTTTTTTGTAATATCAAGTTTTTCTGAAAATATGAGAGCGATAAGCTAAAATTGCCCCAGCAATCTAATGAAGATTTTACATTTTTAAACGATTTCTCACCAGGTGTTTTGAGTATTCTAGAACCGCAATATCTTTATAGAAACTTCTTGTATAGGGCAAAACATTTTTAAAATCACTTTGTTAGCTCATGTTTTAGACTCACAAATATTGTTTATCTTTGTTAACGTGCTACCTAAGAAAGCAAATTGTAAATGATGACGTCAGCAACGATTTGCCAATAGAAAGCAGTTTTTGGGATACAAGATTACAAAACACTCACAAGTTATGTTGATCCATATCATCATGTTGTTGTGAACCAGCTATATTTTATTCCTAAACCACTGAAATCCTGGATCGCATTGTTTAAAATTCGATTAATGCTAAACCAGGATTAAACTTTAACTCATGTTCCTGTTTACAGCTTTATAGAAACTGATTAGAGGCGTAGTTTGGGGATTAACAAGTACAGTTTTCGAAGATCCAAACAGTAGTCTAAAAGGTCTTCTTTTTTCATCTAGTCGTTTGTTGCTCTTTGTCTTCCAATTCTTCCGCTCAGATTCATAAATTTTCCCCCAATTCTTTTAACTTTGTTATTATTAATATTATGAATGTATTATGATTACTATTATATTCTACCTAGTTCTTCGTCTTCTTCTTTTTACAATTATCATTTTGTTACTACTACTGATATATTTTACCTGGTAACTCGAGATCTATCCATCGTCCTTGAGAGCCGCTAAAAACGTGACGGTTCTGTTGATAATCAGCCGAGGTAGAGATTACTAGTTCATCGCATCCTTCTTCAGTGGAACATCTGGGGAGGAAATACAGCATCATCTTTAGATCATAACTTGATTTGCTTCATTCAGCTACGCGTTATATTGAAGCAATTCGACATCGATATATCATTGTGTATTGCTGCACCAAGACAATGCTCCCTTTCGTAAACCGCTGCTGTTATTTGTAAAGGTCGATGCCATACTACAAAACAGTTAGTGATATTTTGAGCCGTCAATACCATTCCTTAAAACTGTCGCTGATATCGGTTGTCTCTTATGGCATCGACTGTTTCTGGGGATGGCACAAACTGCTTTAAACAGCATCGACATTTTGAAATTGCAACGATGGTTTTCGGTGCCTAGAGATTGTTTGTATTTCTAAAACGTATATGTTTTATTTCTATTAGCCATGTTAGACAGCAAATATGCGAATAAAATGAACGAAACAAACCTTGGGTCAAATTTTATAGACAACGTAGCAGCTCCACGAATGTGAACACAACCCTAAAAGAAAACAGATACACAAGAAATGTTATAGAATGTTATAAGTCAGTTATTACTAACAAACAATTGTAAAAACAAAGAAAGGTGAAATATTATTTACTACAAATACCAATCGCTAGTTACCAACGATTAAGACAAAAGCATGAGGGCGACAGAACCGAGCTGTGTAAGAACTAACAACTGACGCTCTAATTGCATTATTTGAAAAAATATATAACTGAATGATCTAACCGCGTGCTTCACGTGTGAAAACCATTCCAACTTGAAGACACTGGTCAGATAAAAAAAAATGTCTTAGATGAATTGAATAAACCACTGTTGGTTCACTGAAAATGTTTCGTACTGTGACTCAGTGGCTCGCACAAAATCTGTTGTTACATTACCTCACATCCATATTTTAAAATAGAAAATCAAACTATCTTGTATTTAGGGTAATTCATTCTACCAACTTTCTAATCGTGACGATACCGTCGTTTGAAGTCAACTGGTCACTATCGCTATAGTTAATTATTGTCATCGTTATCGGAATAATATCAATGGCATTATTAACAACCATCGTTAGCAAAAGTAAAACATCAGCAACAATTAATTACATGACAAAATGCGAGAAATAAAATTATCCATCTTTTGGTGAAACATGTTTGCAAAGTATGTAGAGGGCCGATGCTGCTCGTTTTCATCTTCCATAAAAACTTGTGAAGTTAAAAAAACAGATGTTTCAAGTTGGAAGTTTGAGATATAGATCCTTGCGTACTGATCGGCTGTTTCACAGTTTAAGTGAAAATTTGCACTATTTTTGTTTTCACAATTTGAAACAACGTGCAAGTGTTGAAACGTGACTGTTTTATAGACAATCAGGCTAAATGTGACTTGATAAATTGGACCAGGGGTGAAAAGCGAACAACATAACGGCAGTTTTACCACCTTGCAATAAACAATTTTCTTGCGCAATACGTTTTATATATAAGTTGGAGAAATTTTTTATCTCATATTTTGCCCCTTTCTAATACACATGAAATTAGATGAAAATAAATCTGACCTCGTCTTTAGAATTGTTCTTGTACTTGTGGTCTGATTCCTTTGTTTCTGAAGACAAGGTAACCTCGCCCATGCAATGAGCAGCAGCTAAGGAGAGGGGCTGGATCAACTGAGGGTCACCTTGACGTACGACGCGAGCTACCACCTGTGAGAAAAACAAAAATTGAAGTCAAAAAGGATGTATATTTACGGTAATACTAAGGGGCCGTTTATATTTTACGGTTAGCAGCCTACCCGGATCAGGTCAACAGCCTGTGTCAACCTTTCAAACAGTTTACATGAACTTGTTCTCTGACCCAGGTCGGCCTTTCTTGACGGGCAACCCCTTTCAACACCCTGGTTGATCCTCCTTGGTGGGTTGCAGTATGATAAAACGTTTTTCATGTAAACACGAGTCCACTTAAACTGGGTCCATGTAAATTGGTTGTAATATTGAACTGAGATAGGATACTTCAAAATGACTTTATAAGATGTCCACGGTGTGCAGCCGGCGGTTAAAAGCAAAGTGGGTAATTTCAATGGTCAAATTGTTGAATGATAACTGATGTAACGAAGCAATATAAAGCGTACTGACCCGAGTTGCCACACAGCCCGAGTCCGTGTAAACGGCCCTAAAAGAAGCTCAGATGTAATGTGTCTTTAGTACTAAGATAGTCCTAAATTTGTTATAATACAAAAAGAACTATATTGTTGATAATGGTTTATATAAACAATGGTTGAAAGTTTCTGAATTTTCCGCCAGAGGTACAGCAAAAATCCGCAAAAAATAATTCAAAACTAAGAACCCTTTAGCTTAAAATTGGTTATTTATACCTCCTAAAAACAAAAACCTATTTAGTCTAAGAAGATTAAAACAGGTTATTATTTTCTAAAATCATACTAGTACATTACAGCTGCATTGCAAAAATCATATTTGAAGCAAGAAAAAGCTGATTGCCATTTCTGTAAAAATGTTTTTTTAATGAAACGTGAGTGCAAGATATGTAGACTTACCAAGCGTAATACTAAGCATTATGTAGGTCAGCTTACCATTATGAAGAAAATAAAAAGTATCTAGGCTACTGAACAAGTTGTTTGCAGCTGTGTTTTAATTGTCGTTTTTCTCCAGGATTAGGAACTAATTTCAATAACTTAAATAACCTAAAAATCTGTTTACTTCCATGTATCTAAAAACCTGTTTAGGCTAACTCCTAAAATGTAGGTTCTTAGATAGGAGACAGCGTGGTGCAGTGGTCAGAATTGGGGACTTGAATGCAGAAGACGCGGGTTCGATTCTTTGACTCAGACCAATGAATGAATTTGTCCTCGGTGATACCAGGAACAAATCTAGCACGCTTTGTAAATAGCCAACTGGTCTGCCTCCTACCAGTTAGGATTCTTAACTGGGGAAGGGGAAAATCTGAACATGACTCTATGACAAGCCCCTTGGGGAGTTGTTATTGAGTGTTTACTTATGTACAAGTTTATGTACTTAGCTTCGGGTTTTTACTTTATATGACTTTTTGCTGGTTGGTCACACATTGACCAAAATCAAGTGATCGATTTTGACCAACTGCAGGCGCCGATTTTCTACAGTGAACGAAGCTTGCTTTTTAAATTACTATATACTTTAAAAACTTACCTTTTGGAATCGCTCTTTATTTTCTTGTCTCTGAAGTAGGTCTAACAGTCCAATAAGTTGCACCTCGTCACACTTATCAAGCAGCGAACTAGTGATTGGTTCTTCTTCAGGCCAATCAGACAGCAATGCAGCCATCATGTGACGTGCATATATGATAGAAAGCGCTAAGTTTACCTACAAAATAAATTTAGAACAATAAAAAAGTTCCAGTGAGGTAACCTTTTGTGCCATTCCCATCACATAGCTCTAAATTAAATACTGATATTAGAGAGCTTAAAAACCAGTACATTTTTACACGACGGATATCTACTTCCAGTGAGTGGACTAAAACGAGAACAACGTTTTGAAGAGAATTTTTAACTGTAGCAACGCGTGTGTTTGAACGACAGAAGCACGCAGAATAAAAAGCAGCGAAAACTACTCTAAAAAAGCCCAGTTGTAAAGAAACACATTGGCAAGAACCCGAAGCAAAAATCAGCATAAATTATTCACTCGCAAAGATTGACTGAAGATTTGTTTGGTGCTTCAAGGCATTCCTCTGGATAAAAAATTCGCAGTTCTGATAGCCCAATACGGAAGCAAAAAGCGGCTTGTATGTCTCCATGATAACTTGTAGGCCTTCTCCGTGGTGACCGTATGACGTATACTGTATGACGTGTCCAGGGACGCGACATCTGCACGTAGTTTAGATCCGCTTGAACACCATGAAAACAGCAAGCCTGGTATTTATTGTTTCCTTCCCCGCCAAGAAAGCTGAACAAGTATCATTTAGTTAGCGGTCACGCAACAACGACCACCTTAAGCCATGTT
Source organism: Zoanthus sanctaehelenae (assembly GCA_028564885.2). Taxonomy (NCBI): domain Eukaryota; kingdom Metazoa; phylum Cnidaria; class Anthozoa; order Zoantharia; family Zoanthidae; genus Zoanthus; species Zoanthus sanctaehelenae. Next base: position 7,117 of record JAOTRI020153099.1, read on the forward strand.
CAGAAATGGAAAGGGCAGATTAACATTAGGTAGAAGATATACACTAATGTTTTTATAAAGAACCTTTTTGACAATAGACAATACTTAATTCACATTCTTTTTTATATGTTATCGTTAAGGATGAATAAATAAAATATATACATGTTTTTGCTTAAATTAAATAAATAAGTGCTATTATTAAATATATATTTTAGTTTGAAGGCCTAGCCACTGAGTTAACCGTTAGGTTTTCGTGTCAGTGACTAGTCATTTAAAGTTATATTTTTTTGTAGCTCACTTAGATATATTCACAAATTGTCAAAAAAATCTAATAACTTACATTAATTACAAAACTGCATATACAATAATTACAAAACATATAAATTGGATATCAATTATTGCAAGTAATGTAAAACTGTACGGAATTAACATTGGTTCTGTAATAAGTATTGTTTGAGATTTTTTGGAAAAGTGTTTATGTTTTGTTCTTTAATTTGTATAGGTAATTCATGCCATAATTTAACTGATTTTGCAGAAATCATTTGTTTGCCAGTGTTTGTTCAGTTTCTAGTTTGGTATAAGTTATACTGAGCTGCATATCTAGTATTAGGAATGCACATGGCATATGTAAAATAGCTTCCAAATATTTCTTGGAGGAATTTTCTATGCCACTGGTGAATAAATTTCAAGGTTTGTTGTCTATACTATTGCTGACAGTCAATAAGTCGAGCAAGTTTAATAATGATAAAGCGCTTTCTGTGTTTTTACCATACAGGTTAGTAAAAAATATTAGTCTGATCATATGATTTTGTTTGATTTAAATTTTTTTAAGTGTGTTTGGTAGGTATTTCCCAAGGCAATTATTGCATATGTGATCTATGGATAAATGGGGCTATAATAAAGTTGTTTTAGTTGTTGGAGAGAGAGGTAGCTTCTGAGTTTGTAGGATATACTAGTGTTTTTTAAATGCGTGAGCAAATGTATGAAATGTGGAAATTCCATGATATTTTATCGTCGATTAGGACACCTAGGTATTTTACGCGGTCTTTTTTCCAGTATTGTGCTTGTCCTGTCGATATTTAGTTTTACTTCAATAAAATTGGTCAATTTCTTTTTTGGCGATTTAACAATCATATATAGTTAGTTTTCTTTATATTTAATGAGAGCTTATTCAGATCACACCATTCTTTCACTCTGATCAACTCCTGATTTATGATTGTTTCTAATTCTGAATAAGATCTAGAGGATATGAATATATTGGTGTCATCTGCAAATAGCCTGAAGTTAGGTTTAATGGAACATTTAGAAATATCGTTTATATATATCAGGAATAACAAGGGACTTAATGCACTACCTTGAGGAATTCCACATTCTATTGTTTGATTAACTGATTGGACATTTCCTAGCGATACATACTACTGCCTGTTAGTTAAGTAACTTGTGAACCATTGGAGGGGGATTCCCCTAACTCCGTAATCTTCTAGTTTTGCAAGTAAAAATATATTATTCACAGTATCAAATGTTTCAGCAAAATCAAGAAATACCCCACAGGTAAACAAGTTATTGTCGATTGCTTTTTTAAGGTTATCAGTTATTGCTACGATTGCCTGTTCAGTTGATTTATTTTTTGAAATCCAAAGTGATATTGATATAGTATACTATAGTTTTTAACATAATTTAAGAGTTGTTTGTATAAAAGTTTTTCAAATACTTATGTTAAGCAAGAGAGAGTAGATATTGGTCTGTAATTAAACGTGTCAAATGCTTCCCCACCTTTGTCAACTGGTGTGACTTTTGAGATTTTCAAAGCTTCTGGAAAAAGCCTTGAATGAGGGACTGGTTGTAAACACAAGTTAATGTTTCACTTATGTTATTGCACGCTAGTTTTATGCATCGCGAGGGAATACCTATGGTTGACTTACTTGGATATAATGCTATGATTAGATCTTTAATTTCATATTCATGGATTCCTCTGAACATGAAACTATTTGGGAGTGACTAATAGCCGTGGTTACACGGGCCCTTTTTCCTACGTGTAATCGGCCCTTAACCACGGGCAAAAAAAATATGTGTGTAACCGCCTTCCCCGAGGCTAAATTACTTTCGGGTAGTTCCTATACAAAAAAATAATCCATGACAGTAACCGCACCGAACTAGTATGGTTAGCAGCAACCCGAGGCGGACTAAGCCAATCACGTAACAGGAACGCGTTGACACCTGTCAGCGCCAAATTTAAGACCACCCTAGGTTAATGATGACACGTGTAACCGGCTCACCGATCACCACGGGTAAAGTGAAACCCAAGATGAACCCAAACCGGGCCAGTTACCCATGGGAACGACCTAACCCGAGGCGTAGTGTAACCACATCTATTGTGTGATAAACAGAGAGAAATGAAAACACAAATAACAAAGGAAAATGAAGTTTTAAAAAAGTGATAAAATAAATAAACGGTAGCAAAAAAGAAAATGAAACAATAAATAAATCATAAATAAATAAGTGAATAAATAACTCAAAAAATAATAAATAACGATACATATTTAGAAAGCTTGAACATTTTAGCTGAAATTGATTTCTTCACAGTTGAACATTTTCCTTCTTGGAAACTCTCATGTCTTTGAATGAAACATGTATTTTGACATAGGCAAGTTTACGATTTACCATAACACGTGTTCCTCCTGGGAACCTGCGCCTTTTGCTAGCTAGGCCATACTGATGAGGCCTCAGATAGGCCAAAACAGCTGTCCATGGCTGCTAGCAATCAGGCCCACTATTTTTTTAAGGTAGATTTAGGGGTAAAGTCCACTACCAACGTGGTCATAGTGGCCTATATTATGGCTTCAAGTACGCTACTAGCACATTTGTGCCAACTACACTTGATGTTTATCTTCATAGCCACATCCCAGAAGCGCTACGATTTACCACAACATAGTTTAATTAACAAATAAAGAAGCCTAAACCGTGTTTTAGACTGTGATAAAACACGACGGCTATTTGAGAACACGAGGGAAATG
>JAOTRI020153108.1:0-10108 GCA_028564885.2 Zoanthus sanctaehelenae
ACAATAAAAACAAATTTATAATTATATCTGCTATTGTCCTAAATGATACTACGTTTAGTGGACGAAAAACAAGTGGTCCATATATACAGAGATTTTCTTAAAATACAAACTTGTAGCATAGCCTTTAAAATGTCTTGAACTTTTTACTTTGATCTCTCATCATTTCAAATCAAAACAAAATGAGACTTAAACACTGGAGCAATAATTTAAGGCAACGAGCCTCGGCAAAGAGTGTTGTTGTTATAAAATATCCGCGTAACACCTTTGTATCAATTGCCTTTGTTTTCGCAGATCTCGAAAATTTTGGATTTGTCGGGCCACTGTAATCATGAAATCTGTAGAATCGAAATAGCATTAGAATTAGCGCAACTCTAGCATTTGAGTTATTCTCACGAAGAAAATAATCATTAAACCTCGAAACGAAACATCGGCATTATATCCGCGTTTTTATGAGAATAAATTCAAAAACAGTAAACTTTAATTTTGAGTCGCCTAATTTATCGTTTTGCCGTCGCTGCTTAAAACCCTTTTTATTAAAAATTTTAAAAACAATCCAGCATGTTCGATGAAGATTAAAATACCGAAGAATTGTAGCTAGCGATGCACATACTAAAATTAGCCGTGAACAAAAAAATAGTGAATAAATTATGACGAAATGTTGACAAGGGGAAAACCGTTTCTAATTCGTGTCAATCGATAGAAACACGGATAGTGTTTTCAAAGCCGAAGAGTAACGATAACTTTATTCAACCCTCGACTTCTCGGACTTTAAACTTCTTTAAAAATTTTAACTTTCTGGGTTAAATAAACTCGAAAATGTAAAGTGTTTAAATCTTTATAATATATTTCAGTAGCAACTTGTTAGTTTTGTGTTCCAATTATCAATAGCGTTAGTAAAAGCAACAATATACGTTAACAGACAGTTTTTAAATAGGAACTTTCTAATAAAACTTTAACAAAAAATTGAAAAAAGTAAAAAAAAACCTCTTTAACTTGTTAGTAACAAGATTGTTTTGGTGGAAAATATACTATTATTTTCATTTAGTAAATTATGATCTCATAGTTTATTTAAAATTCAAAATAAGAAATCGCGTCATCACGAAGATGCTGAGTAAAATGAAATTAAAATAAAATATTCCCGCCTAAATATAAAAATTATCTAATACAAAAATCGATGAATCCGTAAATTTTTTCAGCCCCCGTAACATATAAAAACCGGCTAATTCTCAAAATAATATTCAGTTTGAAAATTGTGAGTTAGCTGTTGTGCTAAATGGGATCTTGGTTCTCCAAACGACAAAATACTACAATAATGTCCAATTCTAAGTTAGTTGTGGTTGGTGGTCAGTCACTTAAAGGAAAAATCAAAATCTCCGGCGCAAAAAATGCCGTTCTGCCTATAATGGCAGCCTCAATTTTGACCGATAAGACTGTAACTTTGAAGAACGTCCCTCGCCTTAGTGATGTTGAATCGATGGTGGATCTTCTGAAAGCACACGGGGCTGAAGTTGATACAACTCAGTGGACTAGCCACATTCTCAAAATAAAGGCAAAATATATTTCTACAACCGAATCACCGCAAGAACTTACTAACAAGATGCGCGCATCCGTGCTCGTTCTTGGACCTCTGTTAGCCCGATGCGGAGAGGCAAAAATTCTTCAACCAGGTGGCTGCAAGATTGGAACAAGACCAATAAATCTTCACCTTGAGGGTCTTCGTAAACTCGGGGCTCAAATCACTGAAAAGAAAGGAATGATTGACGCGAAAGCCAATAGACTCCAGGGACGCACCATACACTTGAATCTCCCGTCCGTCGGTGCTACTGAGAACATCCTGATGGCAGCTTGCTTGGCTGACGGCAAAACAATTATCCAAAATGCCGCAATGGAACCCGAGGTATGTGACCTGGCCGAGTTCTTGAACAAGATGGGGGCAAAAATTTCAGGGGCCGGCTCTTCAGAAATAACTATCAATGGGGTCCCCAAGCTGAATGGAACTTTACATGACATCATCGCTGATCGCATAGAGGCTGGAACCTATGCGATAGCTGCTTGTGCGACTCGAGGAAAACTCGAACTCCAAGGAATTTCTCCAAACATCATGGAGCCCACTCTTGAATTATTAGAACAAGCTGGTGCCCACGTGGTTAAGAAAAAAAAGAGCGTCCTTGTTTCCATGGATAAGAAGAGAAAAATAAACCCTATCTCGGTCCGAACTGAACCATATCCCGGGTTTCCGACTGACATGCAGTCCCAGTGGCTATCTCTGATGTGTCTGGCAAAAGGTAAGAAATATCCAAAATCTAAATAAAAATACAAAGTACAAGACAGGAATGAGCTGATGTTTAGAGTGTTAGTCCTTTATCAGAGCAACTGTAATTTAGACAACTCAAGGTTGAAATATTTATGATTATCCCCGTAAGTAATGTAAGGAGCTGATGTTTAGAGTGTTAGTCCTTCATCAACGCAACTACAATTTAGACAACTCAAGGTTGAAACTTTAAAGATTTTCCCTGATGTAACTAGCACCAATGCATGTAGTACATCATTAGACATTATTCAGATTAAAGCTGAAAATTATTTTATCATATTTACTAGGTATATTGTAGCAAGGTTTAACATAATTTTCTTTCTCCGTTTTTTTAAGGTGAATGTACAATAGAGGAGACCCTTTTCGAAAACCGTTTCAAACACGTGAACGAGCTGCGTCGCATGGGTGCCTCGATCAAATGTGAACCAGGCGGCAAATTGGTGAAAATCAACGGGAGGGAAAGCTTAAGCGGAGCAGAGGTCTGGGCTACAGACTTGCGTGCGTCGGCATCCCTTTTGATTGCCGCCCTTTCAGCAAATGGCCGAACCGTTATCAATGATGTTCACCATCTGTGGAGGGGATATGAAGGTGTAGTGGAGAAACTGTCCGCCTGTGGAGCACATCTTGATAGTTTCGCGTAGAACATCAGCATTCTTGTAGCAAAAGTTTGATTATTAAAAAGACTTCCAGGAGTGTTTAGTTTCCAACTGAGTAAACTTGAGAGAAACATTTGTGTAGCGATTTAGAGATTTTAATTTTTAAGAGTCCAATGAGTCCATGAATTATAAGTCAAGGTATTTTACCCTGAGAAAAAAACCAACATTAACCTAATTATAACCCAAGCCTCAACCATAACTTTGTGTGAACAACAGCTGACCGACTCTTGTTTTGACTCATGATTCAATTACTCATTTGTTTATCAATTTCTTTTTAGCAATTTACAATTAATCTATTGTCAATTTGTGTACTAACAGATATAACGCTTAAAAGCCATCGTCTCAAACGAGGCTTGATATAAGAACTAAAAGTTAAGAACGGATTTGCCAGCTGTTGTTTAAGAAAAACTGCTTTAAATAAACCTAGTCAACAAGCATTATAGTTGAGCGTTTGCAAGTTTATGGATGGAGAATTTTTAGCTGACTACTTTGTAATCAATACGGGTCAAACTAGCAAATATTGTACTGTACTTTTAAACCAATAAAGAATTAGTTCAATATTAAAGCAAAACAGACTGGTTGAGCTACCTGAGGGTCTCAATGGGGGCGCAGCAACACGGTACACGGTTAAACATTTCGTGATTTCACGGTGCACGCTTAATTTTTCTTCGGCACGGCTAACTAAGATTAGCATACACGTATTACTGTACATTCTGGCCTTCACCATCTGTCTTATCTGGGAGATCTGAGCTTATTCTTGATCACGTCTAAAGAATACCTTTTTTATAGAATCGGCTCGCTTTGTACAGACGGAAGGAGACACTGCTTTGTCCTTTGTGGTCTCACATCAGACAGTTCTTTGCCTCACAGGGTGAAAGTTGTCAACCCATCCCGGCATTGCATTTTGAGAAGCGTCTTGGATGGGAGTGGCGACATAAACTTGATGTAACCGATCAACATTCCTGTTCGTAGAACTAGATAATATGACACTGGATGGGTGAAGTACGTACTTTGCCGACCATTTAGAAACTTGTTTAAGAGATTCTTTTGCTATATTACCAAAGTCCATGGCGTATTGAAAAGTACTAAATAAATGTCTTATTCTTAAATTGTGACACTGCATGCAGATTTTCTACTTGAGTTGTTAACAATGTTTTAAAAACCACGTTGTACTTGAATTTTGGATTTATTTTTCGAGATTTATCATAAGATTGGTCATACCTTTCAACAAAAGGTCAATTGAGATCTTTGTTTTTTGGAAAAAGTTCCTTGAAGACCATTTGTCAACGCATCTTTCTTTCGGTGAGTTGATTATTTTCCTTAACGTTGCGCTCTTTCGATTGTACGTATTGGTGTACATACTTTTCGTTTATTCGACACCACCAATTCTAGTGCCATTTGCGTAGGAGTGCTTCATTTACACGTAATTCCAAAACTATAATAAATAAGCCCTAGATGATAAAGACAGGCCAAAGTGTCGCTCATGCCGACTACTAGTTTTACTTTTCCTGCTGCTGTGTCTGTAACAAATATAGTGTTCAAAATGCAGCAAATACCATGAGCTTGTATAAAACTACAGAATCGTCCAGTACCATCGTTCTATATGCATCACATTTGTCGCCAGCAAGATGTACAACCTCGTTATTGTGCGGGCTAAATGACTTCATATCACGAGCCCCGATGTCTGTAGAGACTAGCAGCTCATTAAATTTGGATATCCTCTTGATCTCCTTCCAACTTTGATCACCATCCTGGATAGCACATTCCATCAGGGAGTGATGGAATAGACCTCCATGACATTTGTCGTTCTTTGATTTCAAGATTGTCATGGACTCTACACTTTCGATGTGTGTAAGGTAATTTAAAAGTGTTCTCATTGACTTGCCCCTGATTGTTACACCATTTCTTTCGAGCGAAACTTGATGTATGACTCGTAGCCCATCATTAGCTACCAATAGCACATAATCGCTAGCCATACACAGTGCCGAGGGTTTTGACAGTTGCACGTTGACAATGTGTACCACGTTCTTTCTCACTTTCAATTCTAACTCAGTTCGCAAATGCACAGAGAGGCGCTCACATAACATCAGAACAGTTACATTTGTTGACAAAATGTATCTGAGAAGTGCTTGCTCCAGGTTCGTACGCGAGCGTAATGAGCTAGGTTTAATTCTAGCGTTCCCCTCGAGGTCACAATATCTTACACGTTTTGTTTCAAAATATTGGCGCTAAAGTAAGGGTTTCAAAGGTAACACCCCACAAAGCCATCCAGTAACAATAAAGTTTTATATCAAATAAGTATTGAAATAAGCTTTTCGCTTACCGTTAAATTCACTATGTCCAGTAATTAATGATGGCAAGTTTGTACTGCGGCAGGGTAGATATATCAAAGTTCTCAAGTTTTCCATCGCACTTGCTTATGCGGTACAGCTTCAATGTGTATTGGCCCAGACCCAAGGTTCGCAACTTATTTTTATCCTTAAGGCTCAAATTATAAAATCAGATAGATACTTTTCGAAAGCATTTAACAACTCCTTGTGCTTATATCTTTTGATTTGCTTTTCTTGCCCTTGACTAAAGACAGTTACAATATCTTTAATCACACGATTAGTTCATCTTCAAGACTTTCGACTGGAAAGATTAGACAGACTCTAAAAAGAGACACCAATAATCCACCAGACATGTGCTTACCTTCAAAAATGACGTCATACATAATGTGCATTGTTATTTCGTATTCTTTGGGATACCTGTGGTGATTTTGTCTATATAGCAAATAAATGATTTTTCTATTTCTTCGATCCATTGAAAAACAAACTAAAAGTACCAAATAAACCCAATACATCAAATAATTGTTCAGATCAGAGCTAAGGAAAAGCTACAAACAACACGGTTATCTGAAAAAAAAAACAATTTACGACACACGGCTAATTTTCTCCCTTTTTCATGAAACACAGTTAATTTTTTGGACGTTTCACGCCACACGCCTAACTCCATTCAGACCCTTCTACTTGGGGAATATTCAAATACAATTTAATTTCTACTCACAACACTTTAACCTGAGTTCACAATAGACATAGACCCTTAGCTTTGCAAAATGGCAGCGATTTTATAATTTGTTTGATTACATTCAAATAAGCTCTACCAACCTCGTTTGCGGTAAAAAATTTTTTGAAAATTTAACTCAAAAACGAGTGCAGTAATGCTAATTTGAATGCAGGAGAAGAATTGTAAAACTTCCATATTTTTCATATCTTGCCTTTTGGAATTTGTAGATATATAGTTATGGCACTTAGCTTCTCAGTATACAAAAAATATATTGTTACAGATAGGACACAGGAAATTTGTTAAGTGCGAAGTAAATCAAGATCGTAGATAAAGAAAATGATTGGCAAGGGAGAGGCACAAAAAAAGCGAAATGAGAAAGAATGAACAGACCTAGAATTGGTCCTTCTGCTCCGTCCATCGACCTTTGCAGCGTGGTAGATTTCTATACGTACTATGTAGCCATCCATGCAAAAAATAGATGACTAGATATTGGTAGTAGCCAAAACATTTCAACAAAAATCTCGTTCATTCGTCCAAATTTTTGTTTGGGGGAGCACTACAAAGGTCGCCAACAATACGGCTGGTAGGACGTAACGTGCAAGTACATTTTTTATTTGTCAACCATTGATATTTAAGTCAATGTGTTTGAAACGCAACACTGCGCGTCTCCTGGACACAACTGTAGTGTTAGCATATTGAGGGCATCCTGTGGCCCAAGCGCACGCGCACACATGCAAATGGAGACATGCGCTTTGGGTATTAAGTGAGCTTGTATAAGTATCTATCTGAAGAAACTTTACGTGTCTTTATATCCATACAACTTGACTCTTTAACGGTAAGTTATTTTTTAGCAGATGGACATGTTTGTATGAACCTACAGGCGCAAATGATAATTCGACTCTAGGAAAATCCTTTTAGCTTGACCGCGCAAGTTAACCACGAGAATAAGATTTAGTACCATTCTTAGTTTGTTGCCTCAATATTAAATTTTCATAAACAGAAATAGTCAAATACCGCAAAATGCAAGAGCTTATGAAACTCCACATTTTAAAAACTATGCAGACAACTGTGAAAGGAAATGGTTTCCATTGCGGTGACTTTAAATTTTCTTTTAAGATTTATCCTTCCTTCAGCAGCCGTTTAATTTCGTTTACTTCGCAGTGAGTTCATCCGTAAGTTTCATTTGAGAAAGCCAAGTGTCCGGTTTGCCTTAGCTATGATCTCATCAATATGTGATTTTAATCTTGAAAGTTTTCAGATTACATTTTTCATTAGATGTGAAGATATCGTTGATGTCAATTCTTAGTTTTCCCTTTTTTTCCGTTTAGTTTTGTTAATTATGAAAAAATTCGTATTTATGTAATAAAAAGAAAATTACACGTTGGCTTGAACATATGAATTTCATGTTCACCGCTCGACGATAAACTTTATTTGTTCGCACCACCGTGTAATATCCTACTCATATATTACCTTCATTAAACTTATAAAAACGGGATACAAATGATAATATACTATTAATAATATCACACTTTATAAAAACCAAAACAAAAAGGACGTTATTTTTGCCTTCGAATTACTGTCTCAAGCTCCAAACATTCCTTTCTATAGAGATTACCGTTACAACTTTCACTACAGTTACAAAGGAGTTCTCATTTAATCGAGCCGCGTCCTGTCGCTAATCTGTGTGGACGCTTTTTAAAAAATGTTTGCCGTTATTTACCGGTAGTTTTCGATCTACGCAGTGTGTATACTTTCGGAATCCGCTCCTGAAATCCTTGTTAAGTGCTCCGTATAATATTGGATGTGTGGCGCTAAGACTCATAACTAAAAGAACACATATCTTCTTTGCCGTTGAGTTGGAGTAACCGTACTCGCTTAGTAACCACGTGATGTGCCAGGGGAGGGTACAAAGCGCGTACACAACAACTATAACTACCAGCATCCTTATCACCTACAAGAACAATGCATGTTGGTTCTATTAGTGCAGTATAATAGGGAGGACGTGGTTGGCGCAGTTGCTAAGACCTCTGCTTTTCAACCACAAGCTCATCCTTCGCCGGGACGCGCGAATGGGAGCCAAAAAGGAATTGGGGAGAGTCGTGCGTCCATTTCCTTTTCCCAGTCTCCCAAATGATTCTCCCGGCGAAGGAAGAGACTGTTAATGTTTTGCAGTCTAAACTATACCGAAATTCGAATATTGGCGGGACCTTCTTTTTGATTTCCGCCTAAGCATATTACACTTTTCATCCTTTCTGGGTAGGTAAATGAGTACGAGCGTTTGTTTGGAGATTTAAATATTATTAATGTTGTGTGATTTTCTTGACTGCCTAAACTAACTCAGCTTTCCATCCTTCCGGGGTAGGTAAATGAGTACCAGCATCTGCTGTGAGATTTGAATATTTGTGTGACCTTCTTTTCCGCGTAAGATAACTAAGCTTTTCGTCCTTTTGGGATAAGTAAATGAGTACCAGCGTCTGCTGGGAGCTAACCTGCAATAGATTAATGTCCCGTCCAGGGGGAGTCAAAGACTCTCATCCGCTTAACACTACAGAAACCGGAGATAAGCGCCAGCACAATGGGCCACTAGGCTCGCTAAAGGATTCAGTTTAGTTTAATGCTCTATAATACTTTATTTCCTCCATCAAATAAACGCCTCCTTGTATAAACATTAACACGAGTTCCAAAATATTGGTAAACGCTGTGCTCAAGTAACTGAGGATCGCAGTTTACTGGTACTATATCTACAAGTATCTACAGAAAGAGCCGTTTTTTGACTACTTCAGTCTCCATTTATCTTTTTTAATTTGTTCTTATTTCTGTGCATATATTTAAAATTTAGTAAATTTTGAACTTTAGAAACTGAGCTTGTTGTTATTGAAATGTTTTTGGTTTTCGGCCAATTAAAGCTTCTTCGTCCTTTACACACACTATCGTCTGGTTGCCCGAGTTGGCAAGATGCCAGTGCTATCATTCTTCGCCGCGAAGAATTCACCAGATGTGCGCATGTGCGGAGTAAGTTTTCAAGCGCACTTGCAGCTGCAGCAACAGCGCACAATATTAACCCTTTCACTACCAGTCAGTAATTGACACTCAACGTCTCCTTACATAACTAGAACAAAATGATACATTTGGTAGTGAGAAAATGAAAATTGATCAAACAAAGTGAACTACTGAAGATTAAAAGTGAAATTCTCTCAAACTTGTTCAATAAAAAAGTATGAGCTCAAGTTGGGAGAACTTAATAATTCAACTGGGACTGAAAGGGTTAATAAACATGTTTGATATTTTTTTCGCCGAGCACGAATGTTTCGCCTTGTTGTGCGGAGACTGATCGAACTTAACGCTGGCGCCTATAACCTTTTGTTGTGACTACGCATGCGTACTTCGACATTGAATTACAAATGGACTTCTGATGGGCCCACCGCATATAGATTAGTCGGGAGAGTTCCTGGGTTGTCTTTGGTCGTCATATTGCGCACCGTTTTGGGGGAACACTCTGACCGTGGACAGCTCTCCACTTCCAACTTGTCGGCTAGTTAGCTGTTTGTCTTTGGGGGACGTAATTTCGGAAGGTCAGAGTAGCTTGCAGATACAAAGATGTGTGAGTAGTATGAACTAGATCTAGTAAAGCATGAATATGGTGTAGAGTACTGTCTTTTTAAGCGTTCTTTGATCGCTCTACTGAACCTGTAGTCAGATTCAAGCTGCAACGGCATGTCACTGGCACCCGTTCTCATCTTAGAAAATGTGTTTTCCACTACCAGGGTCAAAATGCTCTTTATGTTAAATCTAGCACTCAACCCAGGACTAAACCGGTCCTAAAGGACCTTAGTTTCACATAGTGACTTAAGTAATCGTCTCTTGTCTTCAGTGACAACTGAAGAAACAGTTCCTTGAGAGCCCTGTGTTTCACCATGCGTACCTGTTACAAACTTGACATTGCCGACGCACTCTTGGTCAAATCGATAAACTAACTCTAGTCTGTCTATTGCTAGCGTCATCTCAATGGCGAGTATGGCAGGGGTGTATACAAAACCTGGGCCTAGGCCATGGCCCAGGCCATGGCCCACCCTATGGCCTACCTCATGGCCTACCC
>JAOTRI020153119.1:0-10108 GCA_028564885.2 Zoanthus sanctaehelenae
AGAAGTAAGCTACTACGAAGATGATATAACTAATTTCACAGGTTACATACATTTCTTGTCAATGTAAATCAATATTTATAAAGTACAACTGGTAAAGTTTATTTTATGCACATTTTTTGAATCTTTTTTGCTAAGTTCATCTTATCACTTAAATACAAAAGTTGGGGCCCCAAAATGGTAGAAACTGTATCTCTGCAATTTTCCGGGGAAGTATGTTGGCCGTCTGATCAAAAATCTACTTTCATTTGAAATGTTTATCATGTTTTATTGACAAGAGAACAACAAGTAAAATTCACTTTTATTCCTTTCACAGAGCTGAATTGGATAATTAATAAGTGGTATTGACATTCATTGGCTGCTTATAGTTTCTTTGCTTTAGAAAACATCTTAAAATGGCAATTTTGATTTTTTTCCTTCATTTTTGGAATTTTAATACTTGACTTTGCCCTTTGGGCTTTTAGCACTCATGTGAAAAATGCTAGGGGGCAAATTGACGAAAACACCTAGAAAATTCTAAAAGTCATTAGAGCACACAAACTAGATTTCATTATAAAATAAGTTTCTTTATTACTTTATCAAAAATAAAAATGTTGATTTTCTAAAACAAATGCTTCTGAAAAACATAGTTGTGTATGTTTTTTATGTTGTTTAGAATATACAATATAATCATGACAGTATTCCCTAGGTTATTTATAAATCCTTAACAATGATAATGCAAAATAAAAGCTGTCACATGTGAGTGTTCTAAGTACTAAGTTATAAAACATGCTCAAATTCAAAGGTTTTATTATAATATTACAGTAACTGCTGCTGATAATGAGTTAAATAGAAAAGTGATGAACAACCCCTAACCTTGTAAATAGTGAAAGATATAAACTAAAAGTTTCTAACAGAAAGTAAAATGCTGCGAGCTGATGCAAATGTGTTACTCATACATTATAAACACGAGAAATTGAGATAAAAAGGATATCACCAATAAATTTAAACTACTGTACATTTAATTTCAAAATGATCTGAAAAGTCCACATATTCTCACACATTTTAGTGTAATTACTTCATCAGTAAAAAATAACAAAATATATGGAATATATAATCAGTATGAATGATCAATCACTAGGATTTTAAACAAACATCCTTTAACTCATTAATTGATTCTGAATGCATTACAAAGTTGAAATTTTTCTAAAATGAGTGTCATCAACAAAAGGTCAGCATTTGTTCATACATGACAAATTATCGATTACATTTAATGTTCAATTAACTAAGATTCTAATATCTTTTAAAACAATTGCAAACAGTAAGCTGAGTAACAGTAAATTCCAATCTCTCAAAATAATCAACCATTTTAGTTTCATTGTGACAAAGAAGTATATAAAACAATAGCTACAGTATGTATCAGAAGAGGATTTTAGTCAAACCCTAAATCTATCATTAGTTTTTTCTCATACAACTTTTCCGTATACCAGCCAATTGATACCCTGACCTCCCCCCTTGATTGCAGGACATACTGTAGGCAGAGGTGAATTATCTGAAATAATCATTACATGTGATCAAAGCTCCACTCTGTAGGGTGAAACCTTCAGTCAAAACACAACAAATAGCACTATTCAAAATATTAAGCCTTATCTTTCTGTTGTTGGATGTTGTGTCTGGGAAAATATTTTGTAACAAGTAGGTACACAGGGTAGAAGCACAAGCAGAATAATTAACCTGAATTCAAACCCCACAATTTTTATCAAGTTCTAACTCAAACTGACCAGATGTTCAGATAATTGTATCATGGCATTTAAATTGTATTTGTTCCAGTTTTCAATTATTGCATACTGAAGTACATGAACTGTTTGTACGGCTGGGAGGTTCAGTAGTTATCAATAATCTCCCAGGTAACACTTTTGTTCAATAGAGAATCTATTCCCCAGCTATTCCCAACCCACACCCAAGGAGGGGAGGTGAGGGGTTTCAATTGTATTGATGCGAACAGTGAGACTCATATTGCTGATAAATAAGAACAAACTAAAACCAATATGAGGCTGAAATAAAAATATTTAATGTTAAGGAAAAAAGTATACTATTGGTATAATGCAGCATGCAATCAAACTTACTTATGTTAACCAGAATAAACTCCAACTGTAACAAACTCTGATGGTGCAGTACCAATACACATATCATGTCATATCCCCTTCAAAATTTGTACTTAGTAACTAAATGTTATGAAATTACATAATGCAACACATAAGAACACTATAAAGAAGAGCTGGTGCCACAAAGTACTGAAAAGAAAGACCACTGACAATAAGCAAAATTATTCTGGTTCTTATTTTATAGACTGAAGTATATTTCTTTGTACTGAACAAGAGTACTACTTCTCTCCTGTATGTTTAATAAACCTTAAAAATGTGAAATATTTCAAATATAAGTACATAAATACACAAATATTTATTCATGATTATCTATTCACACTCAAAATTATCTGAATTAAGCTAATGAAAGAACCATACTATACATGTAGGTCATTCAAGAAATTTAGGTCTAATCTGTTAAATTTTTTTAAAAAAAAATTTAAACAACAATTTTTGTATCCAGCTTTTGTCTGAATACAACTAAATAAAAAGGTCAATATCCATTGGAATAATTAATTATATTGATGACTGTACAAAACTCTTGAAAATTGGGAGTAAAAACTATTTTAAAAATATACTTTGCACTGATAGTGTCTCGTAAAACTTCCCACTAAAAAGAAAAAAACTAAATTAAAGTTCTCATTTTGTCTGTTAGCTCCAAGAATAAATGCAATTAGACAACTGATATTTTTTTTTGAAACTTGAGAAAAGTGTGTTTCTGTGTTGCTATTCTGTATTCGAGAAACGCGAATGAAAAATTTGCATACATGTATGCAAAAATGAAGAAGCCAATAATATCAAAGATATCGACTTTTACTTTCTCTGCCGTAACAATCAATTCAGGATCTACACAGGAAGTGTCTGAATATTTTCTATTTTTGTATCATGATATTATTTCTCAATATTTCACCGTACGACTTTGACTTTTTTTGAAATTCACATTCAGTTTCACACGACAGATTACCAAGTGTGCTGTGTGTACCAACAAAATTCCAAGAGACCGCAACACTCGTGTAAAGGGCATTAATTTAACTGATTAAAATCGCAGAGCAATTGTGAGAAAAAGCCGCCAGTTCTTGTTCACGTCTTATCGAATAAAAACAATGAAAACGAGAGATAACGATCTTCCGGTTTGAGCGAAAGTTGATTTAAACCGTATAACAACATTCAATTATCAAACCGAATATTCTAGAAATCTGTTGAATTACAATAAAGCTATTAAATATCAAAAATCAAAATACAAAACAACATACCTTCACTTTGTTTTCTTCAACCTCCGCAAAACTTCTATACAAACACTCTTCTTCTGTCGCTAATTCCTCAGTGGCAGAACGGAATCGTTGTCGCGCTGTTCTTAACCGCTGTGCCTCGCAAGGCAAACCTTCTTCTTTTTCAAGCAAATCCAGAGTCTCCTGGCACGTTTCATAATTTTGTACACTTCTTTTATGAGCTTCTATCGATCTTCTTAGTCCTGGAAAAGTAGCGGTAAACTCACATAACGATCCCAAAATATAGTTTGTAATGTGAACACTAGACTTGTGAGATACGTGGTCCACTTCTTCGACTACTTGTTTTAGTTGCTGTGTAATTTCTAAAAGAGGTGTTTCTTTTAAAACTAAAGAGAAAGCCTCTGCTAGTTGGGAACCAGCCCCACAGAAAGAATTCGTAGCATCAAGATACCCAGTGATCAATTTATCGATAGAGGTTGTGTTTGCTTCGAGTGCCTCCACATAGGAAAGTAGTTTTTGGTGGTAGGTCATGTTCTTGGCCACGTCGCATTTTCTGTCCTTCCATTGTTGATACGACAGATAACGTACGCTTTCCATCTTTTTAGTAAGTAAAACTACTAAAATTTTGAATTAAAACGGATCATCGAACCATGACATATTGCCAAACTCTACAACCCACATCACTTCGCCAACTGAATTCACGAGACTCATCACGATGGATTCAGGTTGGTTCTGGCGCCCGCGTTAATATTTGTTCTAGGCGCATGCGTAGTACATTTAGTAGACTATAGACTTCTCAAAATGGCGGATGATTTGAGGAAGTGGTGCAGCGGTGAGTTATCCAAAATAACCGACTGTAGTGAAGACATTGCTAACTACATTTTGTCCATCGATAGTGCGAGTGACGTTGAGGAATACTTGTCAGATTTCTTGGATAAAAAGAACGAAGAGCACCAGAAGTTTTTGCAGAAACTTTTAAAGTGTTTGAAATCACGACAAATTCTCACATATCCTGTACGAGTGAATAAATCCAAAAACGGAAATTTCATTTTGGAACAGAGCAGTAAATCTAGAGTGGAAGAACATCCGAAGAAAAAATCTGCAAAGTTTGTGCCACTGTATAGTTCAGAAGGACAAGCACGTGCTGCTGTAAAGATTCCAGGAAGACATCCATGTGAGTGTTTGGGTCAAAAACACAGTCTGGTTAACAATTGTACGGAGTGCGGTCGTATTGTCTGCAATCAGGAGGGATCTGGGCCTTGCTATTTTTGTGGTGCTTTGGTTTGTAGCAAGGAAGAAAGAGAAATTTTGGCTATAAATTCTAAGAAAAGCGTGAAACTGTATGAAAAACTAATGAATCAGAGTATTGACGATTACAAAGAAAATACAAGGGAAACATTGGGACTTGAAAAAGCCCTAGCACATAAAGAGAAATTACTAGAATATGATAAAAGTAGTGCTCGCCGAACTCAAGTAATTGATGATGAATCTGACTACTTTGCGAGCGATGCAAACCAGTGGCTAAGTAAGAAAGAACGGGAAGCTTTAAAGAAAAAAGAAGAAAAGTTAAGGGAGAAACGATTTGCATCACGGCGTGAAATGAAGGTTACTCTTGATTTTGCAGGTCGGAAAGTGATAGAGGCAAGTGAGACAGAAAGTTTCTATAATGCAGATTATAATGAAAGTTCTTTTCTGTCATCAAGCCAGAAAAAAGCAGAAGGATTTGGAATAGCTAATCCAAGTGCTGGACCTGTGAAACCTAAATTTTATTCCTCAGGCCCTAAAATAGATAATGTTATTGAAGTTGGCAATCATCGTGAGTCTAAGCAAAAACACAGAATGCGCATTCAGGATAAGGAGTTTCAAGAAATGAGTGACAATGGTATGTGCTTAAGCATGCATCAGCCATGGGCCTCATTATTAGTACGTGGAATAAAGAAGGTAGAAGGACGCACATGGTACACACCACACCGTGGTAGACTTTGGATAGCTGCAACAGTTAAGAAACCAACTACAGAAGATATAGATTCTGTAGAAAATATGTACAAGGCATTATACCCTGAAGAAAATCTTGCATTTCCAAAACAATACCCTTCTGCTTGTCTGCTTGGGTGTGTTGAACTTGTGGACTGCTTGGCACAGGAAGAATACAAAGAGAAGTACCCCAATGGTGAATCAGAGTCAGATTATGTTTTTGTGTGTGAAAACCCACAAGAATTAATCATTAAATTTCATGTCAAGGGAAAGCATAAAATTTGGAGACTTGAGCAAAGTGACTTCCAAACAGCAAAAAAAGGACTGAGAGGGTAAAAATATTAAGTAACAAGAATAGACCATGGTATTTATTGCCACTAGCTCTTGTTTTTGTGGAATAGATATAATTATTTTAAAAAATGCTGTGAACTGACATTTAGTTTTGAACATATTAAAATACAACTGTATGTGTAGCATTTCAAACCTAAAATTATGATACCAAAGATTGAGATTTGCAAGATCAAAATTGACAACTTTATTTGCATTGCAAGTTAAAAATTTGCTGTCCAAGAAATGGTAGCTTGTTTGTTCAGTCAAAATACAATGTAATAACACAGTAGCTTGTGATGTAATTCGAGATGCACAGAACAACTGTGCCATAATTAAATTTTAAGCCATGTACTGTAGTGGGGGAAATGAAAAGAGGAGGTGTTTTGTGTTGCTGGTAGTGCCAATAGCCAATCTGCTAGAATACAAAATGGTGGATTTAGGTTCCTAGAGTTTGCTTATGACCCAGGACTTGTTAATCCTTTAAGCTGATGGGTAGCTAATAATAATGTTATTGTAGCTACTGCTAATATCAGTGGTAGCTACTTTGTCATGGGTGTGTGTAATTAGTATGAGGAATATAACTAATAACCACAGGGTACCCAAGTAGACATGCATTGTGCTATAGGAGTCACACAGGGTACCCAAGAAGATGGTCATTTTGAAAATAGAAACAGACTACAGAAAAAGTATTTGCTCAATATCACTTGCCAAAGGCAAGATTATTATTGCTGTAGCTACATGTAGTTGTATTTATAGCATGCATGTATCGTGGATATGACAACCTACGAACCATAATTACAGTATTTATTCGCCTGTCAATAAGCCGATCAATTTTTGTACCAAATTAAACTGGGAACTAGTTAAATTTCTACAAGATATGGGGTTCGGCTTGTAGCCAGATTTTTTTGCCAAAAACAAAATTTTCTAATGCTGCAAGAGCTTCAATTTATACGCCTCTGAAATGTCAACTCGGACCACATTAAATTAATCTTACCTGTGATTTGAAGTTAATTTCAATAACATTACATGTGTTACAATGAATAAATGAATGTTCATTTGACAGTTGCATGGATGTTTCCCAAGAGGGACGCTTCTTTTGTTTTACGGTTTGTTGGTATGTTTATTCACTTGACAGTGCATGTGGAAAAGAAAAATTCGATCAGATGTTTTGTGTTTTCTCTTCATAATTTCTAACAAGTTCTGATAGCCAAAATTTTAGGGGTCTCGGTTTATAGCCAAGATCGGTTTATAGGGGAGTAAATACGGTAGGAAACACAACAGAAAAATCCTGAAGGCAAGGAAGACAACCTCTACGGAAAACAGCTGTAACTGCAGGAAAAAAAGAACGACTGCCCTCTGAAAAACAACTGCCTCACTCCAAGTGTCGTGTACAACGCCAACGTTACAACAGAAAGTGACCCAACAACGTTGCATACAACACAAGCTTTCCTTTCGCAACAGAAACGACGCAAACAGCACGGAACTGTTACAGTTTTAAACTGGAGCATTTTAGCCCCGGCCTAAACTTGATTTAGTTAGAGCTAAAAAACCGCCTTTATTAAAAAAAAAGAACAGAACTCATTTCTAAATGCCGCCACGAGAATAAATTTTACTTAGTAAATTTCACAAGCCACCAACAATAGCTCTTTTGAAACCTTTTAAAATCTTTATATATAAATAAAGACAAATTTATTGCTGTCGGCTACTCTGAGTTTCACGCGTTTGGGCGATCATCAGGCAACTGACAGATTAAGTTTAATGTATTGCGTTTTACAAAAAAAAACGATTTATGAAAAGTTGTTACAATAAGTGGTTTTAGGTTACATTGCGGTAGAAGTTAAAAAAACATATAAAAGTCAAATAGCGGCACTTGTTTTAAAAAAAGATCAGAACGTATATTTAAATGTTTTTATTCCTGGCTTTCAAGAATAAAACTTTATCTTTCAAACACAGTCCGCATTTTCTTGAGCCTGCCGGTACTTGTTTCACGATTCCATATTTTAGTAAAAAGTTCTGTTATATTTTGAAAGTTCAATATCTTTTTTGTATTTTATGTTATTGAGAGATTTCCGGTGGTTACGGTATCGTGTTTTGAAGTCGTTGGCTGTAATTCACATGTATGATTTAGTTATGCCAGGCCCGTAGCCAGGATACTTCGAGGGGGATGGAGGGATGGGGGATTCTGGGCGTGGTGTCCAGGGCCCGCCTAAGGGGCCGGTGGGGTTAAGGAGCGAAGCGATTGGTCAAATTGCCTAGACAACGAGCCTTATTAATATTCATTACTCATGAGGCTACAGACACGTCGTACGACCAGGAAACGGCTCGAACGCTAGTAATAAACAATGCAAAAATGCCGCGCAAGTCTGTAATAAATTACAATAGGTTTGATTTTTGCTAAGGGGGCTCGCTGGAAAAAGGGGGGTTCGCCCGAACCACCAAAACCCTCCTGGCTACGGGCCTGTATGCTGTTGTCGATTATTGTAATGTCTGCTTTGTACACTACGTACGCTCGTTAGTAGACATTTGCCTTGAACAGCAGGACATCGGTAGATCACATTTATGTGCCAGGTAGATCTTGGTTTTCCTCCATTTCTCTATTCTTGAGGGTTCCATTTCGGAGCTCGGTCTTGTTACATCTGGGAGTTTCACGTTTATGACTTCAAGTTGTCTGACCACTTCGTACAAAGTATTGATTGCAGCATTTGTTGATGAAAGTTTAAAGCCTGTGTAATATTGCCTTTTCTACGATTTGCAGCCGTAGTTTAGTACGATCTTTACATGAGTATTGAAGATCCGGAGTTTTATTGGTGGACTGTGAAGTTACTTTGGACAGCCAGTCTGGTTTCAGCTTAGAAAGAAACTAGACGCGTACACGCGTTTACTCGGGCTACCTAATGTTTGAATTCATAGTTTATTTATGCCAAGTTCGGCCTAAAAATTGCCGTTACTAACAACCTCAGAAATGCACGCTATCATTTTATGTCCAAAATAAAAGAAAATAAAATCTCCTATATCATAGTCACAGTCAATTAGAAGTTTACAAAAAAATCTACAACCATTATCCTATCATAAAATTAATCCTCGTCAGTTCTGTAAAAACTGTGAGAACTGTCAGTTTGCTAACAGTAACAGTACGCTTGAGACTTTTTTTGTGGTTGAAAGCATGTCATGGAAGTTGCCATACACTTTAAGTTGCACAATGAAAATTTAAACCGTATTTATTTTGCTTAGTTCTTTTTTCTATGGAACTTTAACTATATGTTTGAGTTAAACAATAAAAATTATTTGTTACATAAATTTGGTTGTAAATAAAGCAAAATGCTAAGAAAAATGAAGAAATAAAACAAAAATTAACTTTTAATTTAAAATGTGTTCTGTCTAGACTGCAGCTTTTCAGTTGACGGTAAAGTTCGAAAACATGAAGTTTATTAAGATATTGCAAAATTTTATAGATCTAGCCATTTACAGATATTAGCAGGAAGAATGTTTAGGGCAATTCAAATTTGACATTGCGACAGACTATTATGCAACATTTGGCAGCTCACCGACAACAAACAGGTGTGACACAAACAGCTCACCGTAAACTTGTTTTCGCCGTAAAGCAAGGCACAACAATCTTTCCAGCCTCTGTACAATACTTACGGTAATATATAAGGAAAAGATTCCCATATGCATTTTGAAGTCGGAAAATAGCTCTAGAAACACGTCCCGTATTGAATTGACACAAATATGAAGCGAGTTCACTCAAACAATCGCCATGCCATCATTATGCACCCACCAATGTCAAGCCCCAGGGTAGGGGGGCCGGGCATACCTAGGGGATTTGACAAAACACCCTTTATCGTGGGTGGGGAATTATCGGTAATTTGACAACACACTTTGTATAATTTGTCCCGGTGTGGGGAAAATTTGACAAAATACCTCAGTGGAGCCTGGTACCTAGTATCTGCTTCTGCCATCTTGAAAATACCTAGAAGTATATGCAATCACAGATTTCGCACTATTGTTCAGCTGTACATGTGTGCGTGGTTGAGTGGTTAAGTAGGTATTGTTATTATTTATAGTTTGGAATTTTTGAAATGCCATTATACAAGGCGTCCGTAACAACAAAACCTATGAACTTTACACTGAGCCCAGGCATAAAACGTATATCGTCTCGTAGCCAACAAACGGGTGTTTGATCAAAATCAACCTGACCCTTTTCTGTCCTTTCCCTACCCAGGAGCGGCACAGGATTTTGGTCGTGATGGGGGGGATGAATTAAGAAGATTAATTAAATATTGTGTCCAAGAAATCCATTTTTATTGAACAAGCTTTCATTTTACGTCATATCGATGTAGCAAGAATTGCACAAGGTAACCTATTAAAGCAAACATTGTATTCGATTATTCTTCTCTGTTAATTTATTTTTAATTTCATCATAAAATATTTTCAATATTTGAATATACTGGGGGG
>JAOTRI020153130.1:0-10108 GCA_028564885.2 Zoanthus sanctaehelenae
AAACACAGTAAACAAGGTAGGGGTAAACTAAGCTATAATACAATGTGCATAAAGATGCAGAAGAAAGGCAAAAACTCTCTTTAAATATTACTCCAATGGACTTCATGTTTAAGTAGGAGTCATCTTAGAGCGTGCAATTTTCAAAAGTCAAGAATTTTTTTTTTTCGAGGTCAGGACAGTAAATTGACCGCATCATATGTAACCATGCGAACTGGAGATTTTTATTTATGTTGTTGTGTTAACCACAACAATCAGGCCTTGTGAATGGCGTCGCTACTCTGAAAGTACTTTTTGTAGTGTTAGTAACGCGGAGATTCTTTAATTTAGAGTGAGATTCGAACTCAGTTTAAAATGTATATTATCTGCATTTACTCAATTTCTTATTTTTATTGTTAAAATACATAACGTTATATTTCTTATATATTATTGTAAAGAAAGGTTTAAATTTGTTACAAACAAACGTTTTTATAACTAAAGCAATCACAAACTCCGCAAGGTCATTAACAAAGGTTAAGACGTTTTTAAAAGTGTCCACAGTCCGGCAAAGGAAAAAAATTGTTTCCTCTCGAATATTAAGTCAAATGTTATAATTCGAACATGAAATAACAAGAGAAATTTAAGAGGAATTCAGATATAATAATATTTCTAATGTATCTGTAATAGAAATAAACTTTTTTTTAATGTTTAACTTATGTTACTTTCTTATGTTACTAATGTCTATTTTAAGCGTCGCGTTATAACTCTTGTTATAAACTTTTAAAAATGCTTTCTTTCACAAAGTAAAGTAAAATTTTATAAATTTAAATTTTATTTATAAATGAAACCATTAATTTCTTTTAATGTTTTCTTGTCTACTTTTGGAAAAGAAACGTTATAAGCAATGAGAAATTCCATAAGTTGATCAACAACGGCTAAGACGCTAAAGTGTGGACAGTCAAAGGCAAAAAAAGTGGTTCCTTCGCGAATATTAAGTCAAATGTTTATATAATTCGAACATGAAATACCGAGAGAAGTTTAAGAGGAATTCAGATATAATAAAATTTTTAATGCAAAGTAACGTGTATTTTATACTTGAGATTAGAAGACTTCTTATCAATTTTAAATCGTTAACTTTCTAAAGTACACTGAATGTAACAGTAAATAAGAATCCAAAAGTAATTCATTCACATAATATATAAAAATAATTGTTATGAATCACAGTTTTAGTTTAAAAGTAATTGCGACATATAAAGCAGAGTATTAATATAATTATTATTATATTCACACCCACTGGATATGAGCAATCGCGCGCTCTGATTGGTTCTTCTACTACTAGGCTATCGGCTCATATCCCGTGAGAAGAGAAAGTCAAAATGGCGGAGCGTTTCGCCCAACCAACCGAGGACGAAATAAAATTCTTAATTGAAAATAGAACCCCAAAGAAGAATCCAATGGATGTGAATATAATAAAACAATTATTCCACTCAATCTCGTCGTACATGGCTGATAGCCAACTCGGCGCTGCGCGCCTCGACGGATATATGAGCTCATGTACGACTCGATTTTGTGGAATAATTGCTAAATATACTGAATAACCATGTACTTAAATTAACTAACAATTTGGGTTATAAATTTACTAAAACTTTACTGTCATTTTCAAGTATCGAAGGGGTCGGGCTCATGAAGTTTAATAAATCGATTATTCCATTCGCGCTTGTTGGATATAAGATGATTATAGGCAACTCGGCCATCCACGAGATTTATTTTAATTTTTTTAACCGTGTTATAGTATGTCTGTTTAAATATGTATTTACCATCTCATATCCAACACACGCTTTTTAATTGTTAAACATACAAAGTTAATACGCTCGCTTCTAAGTTCGTTTGAAGAAATTTATTTTCTACAGGAAATGAAAGGTAACAACGCTTTTATTACTACGAATAGAATATTGACTTGTGACATTGTTTTGTCTTTAAAAAACAGCAGTTTTATTTCATTTTACTGTATTTCAAGTATTTTGTGAAAGATGAAAAACAGAAATTCTATCTAACTTCTTATTTAAAATATGAGAGTTGGTTGAGAGAATTTAGCAATTTGAAAGTTGATGAGGTATTTAGATTAAACAGTTAATATTATACATTCATGTAATAAACAAACAGACAAAAAAAACAAATAAATAAGAAAACTTAAAACTATGACTGGAAATTAACTGAAAATTAACGACGTCCCGCCTCGAGCCGCTGAGGTTTCGTTTGTCTCACTCTTAGGATACTGCTTTGCGTGGTGTCCCATCATTCATCTCGGCCTGCTCCAGCGATCGTGCTTGAAGAAGCCTAGTATTGTTGCTAAGGCGCTGTTTATATGATGCCGGGTTGAGATTCATTCCGGAACGAAAATAATTTCAGTAAATTGTTTACATGAAAAAGTTTAAAACAAACTCGTAGCGGAATGAAAAAGGTAATAACAAAGTTCTAGGTGTAGTGCGCAAGTTTTCGTATCGGTATCAGGAACCGCGGAGCAGGGGGAGGGGCACTGATGGGCTATAGCCCCCCAATAATTTTGCCGCCTTTTTGAATTATCGAAATTTCATCCAGAACCCCTACATGCTCCCGTTTCCCGGGGTCCTTAGCCCGACGCCCCCTCCAATAAAAAGTCTGCTCCGCGCTCCCTGGGTATGAACCCGTAGTCTTTACATGATACTAGAACGAACTGCGGTTGGATTTCATTACGGAATAAATTTCGATCCGGAGTGAAAACCGGAATGAGTCATTCTGGCATGAAAACTTTTGAGATATCATGTAAACAAATGCAATGATTGGTATGGAACTGGGATGAACTCGGCTCGGACCAGAATGAATCTCTACCCGGTATATCATGTAAACACCGCCTAAGGTTCAGTTAAATGTTCAGTAGTAGTTTTTATTTTATTTATGTATTTAATTAGATTAAACGTGCACAAACTCAAAAATCACATTATAGTAGTAGAAAATGTTACGATAAGACGATGGAGGCCATTGTAAATACTCAACTGCTTATCTATAAAACTAATCTGATTTGTGTTATTCCAGATTGTTACCATAGAAACGGTCATTCTTATGACGGGAACGTGACAACAACAAGGTCGGGCTTCACGTGCCAGGACTGGGCTGCCCAGTGCCCTCACCGTCACACCAAAACGACACAACAATTCCCGGAACTTTTGAATGCCGGCAATGCATGCCGGAACCCGGGGGGTCAGGCTCCACATGGCCCTTGGTGCTACACCACAAACCGAAAAGTACGCTGGGAATATTGTTTTGTCAAGAAGTGTGCATCATCAGGCAAGTTGTATACATATGATACTAGTGAAGTGCGTTCGAAAGTTTTAAGGTTAGATAGGATGATGATTTTTCCAGCACCGTGGTAGAGGGATTGAACTTAGTCCTGTGTAAAAACAGTTAACACACAAACAAGAAGTCAAATAATAAACTTTTGTATAATTTCATGGGAAGCTTACATTCCGTATTGGCTCAAACGATCCACACCCAGACCCTCTCCAAGAGAAATCAAAGATGGCGTCGATTTGGATCAACCACAAAATCGTGACTTTTTCCGCCTGCTCAGGAATGGAACTCAGACCCTCTCGGAGAAATCCAAGATGGCGTCGATTTGGATCAACCACAAAATCGAGATTTTTTCTCCCTGCACAAGATTATGATTGTGTTCTCCTAACGTCGAACGCAATAATTCTTGCTTTTCACACAATCCCATGAGACACAAAAGACAAAGCGGCCATGTTGGTGTACACAACAAAAGAGATAATTAAAATTCTTTTGTTAAGAACGTGACGTCAAATGAAAACCGACAATTGGTTACGACAACGACGAAGATGATGATGATTTTTAAACATCAGCTTGGTTATTTTGTTACAAAAGTAATTTCCAAATGAAAAATAAGGAATTAATTACTTCATTCAGTTTAAACATCATTGCAATTCTCAATTTCGGAATTCTACTAGAAAAATATTATATTGAAAACAGTTCTTACAGCCATGCATCATAATTTGAGGAAAATTACAAATTCACAACTTCTACATAATACATCATCAATAGATTAGTTTATGTATAATAAATTCAAGAGATATCTATTATCAAAAGGTCCAAGTAGCAAGAATTTACGGTTAATATTTTTAAAAAACACACAACACTTTTTATGCTAAACGCAAACATGTTTCGGCAAACCTCTCCCAGTTGATTCAGTAATCTATCACAAGCCTCAACTCAAATTCAACTAAAAATTAAAGAAGCTATTTTCATTAATTTAATAAGACCCTCTCTCAACCAACAAGTGAAACATGTTAGTTTAAAATTGTCTTTATAATTTTCATGGGTTTCTTTTGTACCATTGTTATCATTTATCATAATTTATTCTATCTGTTTATAAATACTTGTCATTGTAACTAGTAATTTTCGCACTGAAGAAGGCAAAAGTTTGCCGAAACATGTTTGCGTTTAACATAAAAAGTGTTGTGTGTTTTTTAAAAACAATATCTATTATATATATACAACTTGACAACGGCATCGCTTACTGATTAATAGTTACGTTAGTTTAATTCTATTTCTATTTTAGTGTTAACAATTTTCCTTCAACAGGCAATTGTCAAGTGTTTTTCCAATGCAGCCGCGTTCATCAGGGAAGATCTAACTTTAAATATGCACCAACTTGTTTCTACTTTGTTAGGTTTTTTGTCGAGCGTATATTTCCGGTCTGCACCAGACGTCATGGCAGCCATGTTGGTGTACTCTTAACAAAAGAATTTTGATTATTTTTATTTGTTTTGTACACCAACGTGGCCGCTATGTCTATTGCCTCTTGTGTCTCTTGAGATTGTGTGAAAAGCAAGAATAGCAAGTTTTTTTGCTCGGAAGATTGGACGATTACTCTCACCACCTTGTTCGACTTTAAATATATCGTGTTTGAAAATACTTAACACATCTCACTGAGAAGTTATTTTTTGAGTCTTCAGCCAAGTTATGACACAGTAGGCGAAATTTCGTTGGGGTTATTATCAGTGCTTTTTTTTAGGTTTAACTGCGTTCTGTACGACACTGCAAACTGACCACTCCTCTAAGTTTCTCAGGAGCAATGGACCTCGTGTTCGTGTACATCAATAACGTCTATTGTTTGCATGACCTCCTTGGTTTCTCTTTGGCTACCTGTATGTTGTTTGAATGTTGCGTCGGACACGTGTTGAACAGTATTATTTTATGTGTAATGAATATTTTTTCAACTATTATAATAATATATAATTATATTTACTTATCAAAACGAGAAAATACATTATATATAGAGGTTTTAAGATTAAAAAACAATAAGAAATAAAATGATTAAAAAAAAAAGTTCAGAACATACAGGCCTCGAGTTGGGTCTGTTCACAAGAAAGTCAAAAGTTCTACCAATGAGCCCCACTCGACCTCCGATAGAACACTTTCCCTATCAGTTTGATTAATTATTATTAATTTGATATTTTTTAGTATTTGAACTTAATGTCAATTTTACTTTCTTGACTTACATTAATTGTATTGTTTTTTTTTCTTTTTTTTTTCAGCCGGAAAAGGAAAACGAAAGGAGCTCGAAAAAGCGACAATTACAAAGAAGTTAGTCAAAAGACGCTATAGAAAAAGATACTGGCGCAATTAGATCAAATACTATGAATGTAGTTACAACTTAATTTTCTATTTATCAGAGATAAAAAAATCAAAGAAATACTACAATATATAGTTTCTTTGTTTGAAGCTGCCTTTTTTAAAAGCATTATCATAACCATGAGCACGGGAGTCAAAGTATACTGAAAAACCGTTCGTATATAGAAACAGATTTTTTTCTTGGAACTAAAGCATATCATTCAAGTGTATACTGTAGAGACTAATTACTTCTAATAAAAAGTATAAGTGCTGTGAGTACAATATCTTATTATAGTATAAACTTTCAAACGGTCCAATATGGATCCTGCATTCTGATTGCCTACTCCCATCATTATCATTATCATCATCGTTCCTTATTGTCGCATAGGGCACTGACAAAGTTCCTCCATTTCGCTCTTTTCCTCGCCACTTGCGTAGCTTCCCCCCAACTCCTCCAACCAAACTGGCTCCTTCTCCAGAACCCTTCTCCAAGTGTTTTTCGGTCTCCCTCAGTGGTTTCTTCTTCCAGGTGATTGTCAAACAAGCGCTATTCTCATGTCTTCAGTGCTGTCTTTCCTCAAAACATGCCCAATCCACTGCCATCGTCGGTGTCTGATTAAATTCGTTGCTACTGCTGTTTCAGATCAACATTTGATATAACTTTTGGCCAAAATATCTTCATTATTCTCCTCAATTATCGATTGTGGAATCAATTGATCTTCTTTTCATCCTTTTTATTGATTTTCTAACACTCGGCTCCGAACATCATCATTCTTTTAGAGGTCTATTTGTGATAGCCAACTAGTAGAGAAAAGATGATGGATCAAAATAGTATTTATCCCCGTTTCGGTAATATTATCAGAGCTTTTCATCAATACTTTAATTTAAAATTCCTTTATTGACCGATTATAGTAGGCTTATACTAAAACAATTAGACTTCTCGTCATTGTCATTTACAGCCTATCACATTACTTAATGTTTTATCCAAACTTTTCAAACTGTTATCTGTAGCATCTTAACGAACATTCATATTTTAGTTTTACTTTAGCCCCCGTAGAAGGTTTGTTTTGTATAAACCGAAATATTGGGCAAAATAAATTTTCGTTTTCATTTTTTTACTGCACAGTATCTTACCCGCCGCATAGATCAGCTTGCAGAATTTATTTTAATTATTTGATGTCTTTTAAAGACGTTTGCTGATTTAGGTCTGTAAAAGATCCGGCACCCTCTCAGATTTGTAGCAGGGTGGTCTTGCAGTATTATAAATATTTCGATTTATGAGGGAGTTTGAATAGCCAACTGATTCGGCCTCCAGCTCCTTGGGCTATTGACTTATATATAGCCGGCGCCATCTCATGTGTCCATAGTGTTAAGCCCAATTGTTCAAAAGCCGGATAGCACTAAACCAGAGTTAAACATTTAACGCACGGCCTTGTTTACAATCTTACAAGAAGAGATTTTAGCCGTAATTTTGGGATTAAACAGGAAGTTCCGGTATAAAATGAATTGGACAGACCATCGTTCACGTCAGTTGTCACTCATCCACAGTCGAGACAACATCTCTCGTGAGCTAAGCGCAACGCTGGAGTTACCTTTTTAGACCTTTTCCTGGGAGAATTTTGAGTACAAAGAGGAGAAGGCGACATAGAAGTTGATGAAGTGGCTAATCGAACTTGGGTTTGTGATTGTTGTTGTGTTTCCAACATGTCTATCAGAGCAGCCAAACATCAACATTTAACTAAAAATACAAGATTTTTTATCTAGTTATAAAAGAAACTAATCAAAAGAAATTTTATATCATAAAACAAGATCTTAACAGCTGTAGGTTAACTATTAAACACATTTCGGAAATTGGGACGAGTGTTTGTCGATTAAAAGACATTACAATTCGATATTTTAAATTCAAATTTACCGCCAGAGGGCGGAGCTAATCCTTTCATACCGGAATTTCTTGTTTAACAAGACTTTTCCTCAAAAAATCCAAACACTACTCATACATAACCACTTATCTTTTCTTAAAGAAGAAATTTTTGTTTGAATTTTTGCTTAATCCAGAGTTAAACTTAACAAACCTTTGAGCAACTGGGCCCTGGACGAGACACTAATCCATCGCAGGTTTGCTCCCAGTAAACACTAGTATCTCATTTGCCTACAACGGAAGGCGGAAAGAAAGGGTCACACAAATATACAAAATTCAGCGAACTGCTGGGATTGAACTGGAGACCTTGTAGTACAAAAACAGAGATTTTACAAACTGCGCCAACCACGCCCGCCCAATACTACAAAGGAAGAAGAGTAAATTCATACTTTCCTGACAGCATTTTAATTACAAAAATTACTCAATTCTGATTGGCTAGGAGTAGTGCAGTTCAAGCGCAATACCAGTGCACATTACAAATGCTTTTCGATTGGTTGAGAAACAATAGAAATGTGAACAAGCCAATCAAATCGTAGCAACATGTTCGCATTGATGGCCCGTACACAAACAAGTTTCTAGCAAAAAGAATTTTAAATGGCGGGCAATGGAGTGCGCCTTGAGTAGATTTTCTGAGCTCCAAACCTGCTCTAAAAGAAAACCATCTGTGAGAAGCACTGCTTTTTGGTAGCCCGTTCAGAAAACAAGGTGATTTTAGAATGAAAACGCGATTGACGAGGATTTTAAGCAATCGATGAGGATGATAGGCAATCAATGAGGATGATAGGCAATCAATGAGGATGATAGGCAATCAATGAGGATGATAGGTAATCAATGAGGATGATAGGTAATCAATGAGGATGATAGGCAATCGATGAGGATGATAGGCAATCGATGAGGATGATAGGCAATCGATGAGGATGATAGGCAATCAATGAGGATGATAGGCAATCAATGAGGAGGAAAGACAATCGATGAGGATGATAGGCGATCAGTGAGAATGATAATTGCTGCGAACGAGCGAAGCGAAGCATTTATTAATTCTGAACTCAACTTTTACTTCAAATAAATAAACAAATGATCCATGCGGTAGGATTAGCTATAAACAACAACTCTTTGATAATTTTTATCCATACAAAAAACATTTAATTTTGCAGACATCGGAAGACGCGAAAGTCTATAACCATTTGTGGATGTTACTGTTAGAGCAAAGGCAGCACTTTCTCCTCAATTATTTTAAGACCCTGAGTGTTGGTCCCGCCGGCCGGCCGGGAATTGAACCCGAAGTGAGGGGCGGATACATGGGGGTGAATTGCTTGAATTTTCAGACAATCAACCCCTTTTCTTCAATTTTCTGGTACATTCTCTGTACTTGCCACCATTCTTCTCCTAGAGTAAATGGTAAATTCTTTGTATTATTCATCCCCCTTCTATAATTTCTGGATTCGCCACTGCGAAACCTCCGCGACGCAGACTGGCGCCTTATCAACTAGGCTATCAGGCTGCAGTATATAGCTGTAGGCAATCGATGAGGATGATAGGCAATTGGTGAGGATGAAAGTCAATCGATGAGGATGATTGGCGATCAGTGAGGATGACGTTTGATGCGCGTAATGATGATGTTGGTCTCTCATAATAATAATGATAATGATAATGGTGGTGGTGTTGGTCCTAGGTTCCACACAGCGTTCAACTGTAGTACGCACTGACTATTCCATCGATCCAAACATCGTGTACTTGTGCTCTGCTATGGAGCCGTTGCTTTGCGTTCATTATCGTCTGATGCAAAGACGTAATTGTTACTGGCCGCGTAGAAGCTTGGATTATAAGTATAGCAAAAGTATAGTTTGTTTCAAACACCTTTACTTTACTTTTATTCAATTGTCAAATGTCCCGAGAAATGATAAGTATAGAAGCCCTGAGAAAATGAAGTTTTTGTTTGTCAGTCAGGTCTTGTCTCACGTCATTTTCGTTATACATAATTGCTTCCGCTTGTTTGCGAGTTCGACCGATAAAACATTATTAACGGTCTGTCTGTAGCTAAAGGAAGCCGACTGTTCTTCAAATATTTTTTCAGTGAAAGATGCATTTGAGTTTATATTCTTCTGCTACACCCATCCTTTAAATGTGTGTCTTATCATGAATTATAATGAGCTCACCTAAAAAACAATTCTAAGAATTCTGTTGTTTGCATGTTAATTGTATGTAAATATTATGATTATGAATATTCCTCAGTTATCTTGTAAATTACTAAATGACACTCTGTCGGCGCTGGTTGCATATTTAGAAGGGGCTTTTTAATTTTTCGAGTCTTCATCAAAATTGATTTTCATGTTTTCCCCTACTTCGAGTGGCACCATAGCATTTAAATTTTAATTCTTTTTTGTTGGATCATTCAAGCAGTATAGTAGCAGAAAACCGAGAAGACATTTGGCGGACGCAAGTTTTGTGTTCTATATGACTTTATTATTTCTAATAATAATAATAATAATAATAATAATAATAATAATAATAATAATAATAATAATAATAGGTGGTTGGAGCACCCCA
>JAOTRI020153141.1:0-10107 GCA_028564885.2 Zoanthus sanctaehelenae
ATGTACCGTGCTTCAGATTTTGTAACCTTGTTAGAAACTGGCGCTCATATTTTAATGAACTGAAATATGTAAACAAAGATGCGCCTAGAAATAGCACCTACATGCACAATAGTTAGTATGAAGATGGTAGATAGTAACATGATAATTTTTTACAAGGTTGATTTCTAGCCAAATAAATTGATGTTTTGATAACGTAATCTCAAATTTTTTGACTCTAAGAAAGAACCTATTGCTTCTGGCCATCAGATTAAAAACATAACTGTTATAAAATAAAATGTCGTTTAGAAGGGCAATGGTATTCATGATGATGACGGTGGTGGTGGCGATACAAAAGGTTTTCGATAATGACGATGGCAATAATGGTAAAGATGACGAGGATGATGATGATGATGATGATGGTGGTGGTGATGTCGATGATGATGATGATGATGATGATGATAATGATGGTTGATGATGATGAAGAAGATGATGATCATGATGATGATAATAATGGTGGTGTTGGTGTTGGTGGTAAAGATGATGATGACGATTATGATGATGGTGGTGTTGGTGGTGAAGATGATGATGATGGTGATGATGATGATGACGATGATGATAATGATGGTGGTGGTAGTGAAGAAGATGATGGTGATGATGATAGTGGTGGTGGTGGTGAAGATGATCAAGATGATGATGATGGTGGTGGTGATGATGGTGGTGGTGATGATGATGATGGATGATGATGATGGTTGATAATGATGATGACGATGAATGAAAAGGGTGGTGGTGAAAATGATGATGATGGTGGTGGTGGTGATGGTGGTGATGATGATGATGATGGTAGTGATGATGATGATGATGGTGGTGGTGGTGAAGATGATGATGATGGTGATGTTGATGATGGTGGTGGTGAAGATGATGATGGTGGTTGTGGTGGGTGAAGAAGATGGTGATGATGGTGGTGGTGGTGATGGTGAAGATGATGATGATGATAATGATAATGGTGATGGTGATGGTGGTTGTGATGGTAATGGTGGTGAAGATGATGATGATAATGTGATGATAAAAATGGTATAATGATGGCTATAACGATATTAATCCAGTAGTCGTAATAGTAGTGGTTAACTTATTCAACACATCTCCCACTATTTCTGTTTGCTTTAGGTGGTCATTTGGAGTTGTATTGTGGGAAATTTCGACTCTAGGTAAGATTATATTTTTTGCTATGTTATAAATAATAATAATAATAATAATGATGATGATGATGATGATGATGATGATGATGATAATAATAATAATTAATAATAATAATAATAATTTTAGTATTTTAATTATGTATAAATAAAATTAACTGTAGGTTTATTCTTTGTAGAAAATGTTATTTTTTTACTAATGTAATGACTTGCAAAAAACAATTGTTTTACGATGTTTTTCATAGTGTAAGTTTTGTTCTCAAATTCATTAATAATTCATCAAGTTAAAACAAAAGAATTCTTAACCGTAACCATGGTTTGAATATGTGGTCTTAATTAGCATATGTTTTGACGTTTTTATTTCTTTTATTATTCCTCAGTTTTAGTTTCGATTGAGAAGAAAAATCAAACACTCGAGACAGTGTTTCATCACATTTCCAAAAACTTCGAATTTCGTTAAAAAATACTCCGGTGCGTGTCGTATTTTCAACTCTCTTCTCGGTGTTTGGAAATTTGATGAAACAGTGTCTCTCGTGTTTGATATATTACTTAAAAGTTTTTGAAACTTGCTTCCGGGTTCTGCATGACGAGTGATGGGAGGTTGGTAACTATCATATTGTTTGTTGGAACATGAGGTAAAAAAAAGAAGCAGAATTTAGTAAAGGGAATCTGGAACAGTTTCAAAATAAAATGTGCCAGTGAGGTGCGTTCTAGCTTCGTAAACTAAACAGATATAAAGAAACTGGTCCGGATTATCACTACAAAATCCTGCTTTTGACGCCATCGACCATAAAATTAATTGTTAGTTTCCAGCCTCCCATTCCTCGGCCAAGGTGAATCCAGAAGCTGTTTTTAGCTCGTGGAGAGCTATCGATTTCCGATCGTCTCGAGTTTGGCAGGCGCATCCATGCATTCGTTAAATGGTTGTTAAGAATGCTTATATTCGGCTACCAATAAAATACGTTTAATATGTCTCGTTATATTGCATTAAACCGTTCTGAATGCTACTGAAAAAGGTTTTGGTAAGAATCGCATACCTAACGTTGAAGTTTCGCTCTGATTGGCTATTGAAGAGAGGGTACTTAGCAAGGAATCGCACTTGTGCATGAAGCGATATTGCTGACGTGATTCGCAAAAATTGTTGCTATCGTGAAAAAAAGTGGAACCCGTGTTAACAAAATATCTCCTTTGAAATGAACAAATTTACTGAAAGAATGCCTGCCAGACTTTGAACTGAAATTTTAACTCACACGGTTAAATCTGTCAGCCTCATGGACAACGAGTTGGAATTGTACATACGTAGTTTATTCATTATGCGACTTCACGGTTAGCCATGCGATTCTATAGAAAAATTCACTGCCTGACGAGTGAATTCCACGTTGAATTTGACTTGAAAACCGATATCGCACGAATCGCGAAGTGGTTTTTCGCGTGAAATTTAACGTGGAATTCGAATTCATTCGTCATGGGCCACTGGGCTCGAAAGGATTTAGCTCATTCGTCAGGCAGTGAATTTATCTATAAAATGAACCCACATTACTTCAGCTACGGATGAAGGATGCACGATAACAACCATTCCAAAAGTCGTCAAAATGAAAAGAAATTACACAATTTACATAAAGAAAGGAAACTTACATTTTATCTCATATATTGTGCATTTTGGAGAATACTGGTGAAAAAAGGAAATCAATTCTGTTAGTGAATTCATTCCAGCTAAAGAGCGACCGCAGGAAATCCAATGGGAATAGCGCTTAATTTACTCTTTAAGTTTTTAAAGTACCATTCAAACGAGGCTGCTATAAATCGAAATCATTTCCTGGTATGAGCTGTGAGTGCCGAAACCAATGCTAGAATTTCACACAGTTTGGACATCCTGCTGATGAAAAGTAACTGTTTGTTATTTTTTCAACAATGTTATAGCTATATCTGTTCAAATATCTATTGGAGCTGCTTGGGTTTACCTCCTGTGTTTCGACATAAAAACTCGATTAGTTACCCTTAATTTTCCTGGCCAGAGCTGATCACAAAAACAAAAAGCTCTAGTGTAAGCGCAAAATGACCAATTTCTTCACTAATTTTGCTCAACTTACTCTTTAGTTTATTATTCTCCTTTCTAACTTTCTTTAAATCTTGCCGTATAGACCCTTTTAGGCAATCCAGGCTTAGGCTACCATGTTCAAATCGTTTTGTAATAACTCCATCCCTACTTAAAGTGCTACTATGATGAAAATCGCATCATTCAAATCTAAGCCATTTTAAAACATAGACAAGGAGTTTGTATCAGAGTAAAAATGCTGTTTACTGTTTTCAAATATCTCTTTTTGTTCCAGAGATATTCAAGTATTTAAAATATGCAAGTTGACCTTTGTCCTGTTTTAGAACCCAGTACTCCCACTCTTTTACGCTTAGCTGAACTTGTTATTACACTCAATTGTTATTCATTGGATGATCGATATTTCAAGCAGATAAATGCTGTTGCTATGGGTTCCAAGATTGGCCCTAGTTACGCAAATTTGTTCGTTGGTTATATCGAGCATCTTATATTTCAACAATAAACCGCCCCGAAACCCAAGTTTTTTTGGCCGTATTGGTGCTACTTCTTGTTCTAGTGTTGAATTAAATTCATTCATTTCTTATACATCAATTCTTTTCACCTTGCCTTAGAATTTACTTGGAAAATCAGCGACAAGTGTGTCACCTTTCTGGACATCTCAGTCAGTACTGACGATTATCTTAGCACCAGTGTCCACTATAAACGTATACTTATTGTCTTATGTTGTGGTAAAAGCGTAATGCTTGTAGGATGTTGCGCCTTCAAGCGCCTCCCCAGAGTTGTATATAAAGCTGCTTGTTGAGACTGTTATGAATTTCATATTAGAATAACTAAAAGACGCTTGCATGACGGAAAGACTGAACATTTTAAAGCCCTCATTAATCATAAGTCGGCTCTTGCGTTCTATAAGCCATTTTCACACTCATGGCCATGCGCATTGTGTATTTTCCACAGTTTTGGTGGGCCACAGGTCATTGAAATCTCACGGTTACAAGCATGTAAAGTGTTTATTCCTTATAAGATATTTTCATAGCATTGTTTATTTCTCATTGTCTTGTCAGGTCCACAGGCTACCGTAAGACTCTTAAAACCTGTGGCCCGCCAAAACAGAGGGAGATACATACTGCGCATGAGTGTGAAAATGGTTTATAGTGGGGTCGATCACTTTGAAATCTTGGCAAGAGGGTCTCTTAGCTTTACTTCGCAGGGGCGTCGGCACGAGGGGACGAGGGGGGCCGTTGCCCCCCCAATCAAAAACTGCTGCCGGCGCTACTGCTTCGTGTATAGGACACAGATTTTTGAACCAATCAAAAGAAAGATAACGCTTGTTTCGGCCAACCATAAACCTTTTTTATTCTGTATCCATTACACGCAGCAAACGAGGCGAGAAGCAATTTATCTGGAAGCATCGGAGACCGATCGGAAAGTAAGAGTACGGATTAGATTTTAAAATAACTTTGTATTTTCGTGGCGTAAACGAGTCCCTTTTGTGTAAAGATCCTTTCAAGAACGTTTTCTTTTGATAAATTTATGTTGAGAGAGTATGATGTTTGATAAGTACATCAAGAAACAGAATTATATTATTTTTTTTCAAAGTCTATACAGTAGTCAGTAAATTTGAGATTGCATGGCAGTCATTGAGAGATTGTAGAAATTTCAGGAAGAGCACTGTTCATTACGGTCGAAGAGAGTGAAGGTATTATCAACGTATCGAAACCAAATAGAAGGACGACTAGTGTGATTAAAACTCTTCTTTCTTTCGAAATGGCACATAAAAATATTATCTAACACAGGACCTAAAGCTTTGCGACGCCACCAATATCCTTCTCGCCAGGGAAGAAGGAACGTGTGGTCTCTGGGGACCAGATTGGTCTCATGCCATATTAGTGCGCATGAGCATACATTTATTAAAGTTGACCCGGGAAAATGGGTTACACGTGAGAGAATGTTACGAACCGATATGTTTTGAATTGTGTTATTAGTTCATCGTACTTTTTCGATTGATTAGTGATGAATACTGTAAAATAAGATAGGCTATTGGCTCTATGGTGTAAAACAATGGAGACAGAAAGTGAGAAATCGTGTGATGAACGCGAGAAGCAAAGAGAGTAAGTTATCAATAATATCAGGGCGCTATTAATTTCGGCACCGCGTGGGCTTACTGTTGCCGAAATTCAAAATGACCATCAAAATATGATACGCAAACCGCTTCGGTATAGGGAGATGGGCTACAGCACTGCTTTAGATCTGATAAAAGATTTGCCCGACGTTTGTAGACCAACGTATGAAAATGGAGTACTCGTGTTGAAATGTAAGTACTTAACTTGGTGTAAATTACTTGGTGTCTAGTGATGTACTGGTCACATGTTAAGGATAAAATTTCCGTAATGCCTCGAATACTTATTTATGCAGGCAGTTTCATTGCGTATATTACTATGGAACATAGGTCTTGGTAAGGACTAGTTCGCATAATATGGCAGTTGTATGCGTTATTAGGGAAATTATACCTTTGTGGCTGCCAACAACAACAGTAATAATTTTTATCTCTTATTAACCGAGCGTGAGGTCTGTATAATAGGAGAATTTTGAACGAGGTGACCAGTTTAGACCGAACGCAGTGAGGTCTTTACCAGTCACCGAGGTCGAGATTCTCCCATACAGACTGTCCGCTCGGTTAATAAGATGTTTATTATATGGCCAAACAAGAAAGCAAAGAAACAAAAACATAAATTTTATTTGCTTCCCTAAGTGGTCTAGATGCCAGTCTAGATGGGAAAATCTAGACCATGGTCAAGATCGATTTTAGCCAATCAAATCCTTGAATTTCTTTGTTTCCAGTCCTTTTGAGACATGGCCATATAATAAATAGATGATATTGCCCACTTGCACACAATAAACATAGAAAGTTTTTCTTTGAGTGGTAAAATTTGTTTCCACTAAAAGATAAACTTCATAATTATGTTGAAACCAATGTGTATTTTTTTTATTACGTAGATACTGTACAATAGTTTTAATTATAGAAAAAACTAAACGAAAAGAATGGGAAAAACAAAGGAATGTTAACAGCAATATTTTCACTAGTGATGATAAGGAAAAAACTGTATGTCACTTATATCACGGATGTAGTTTTATATGAAACTACAAATGGCATATTTTTCAGTAAAACACTCATATCTATGTAATAAATAATTATATTGCATATGGTAGGTTGCAGTCAGTTCCTCAACTACATTGTATAGGAGTCGAATATAGTTTAATAACAGAAATGGACTTTATCTTTATTTAGAAACAATTTGATCTGGTTTAAACTATTTTTTGTATGTTAATGGGAAACAATAATTACATGATATTGATTACTAGGAGAAACTAAAAAAAAATTCTATTCCCAGATGGGATTTGAACCTACAACCCTCTGTGTTCTAGTTGGATGCTCTATGTTTCAGTTTAAAATACTCATGTTGGTTGATTGGCTGCATCTTGATATGCATTCATGTGACAGTGAGATGCTGTTAGTGATGTGCGTCAATCATTACTAGGCTGTGTGGCCGTGCAATGCAGTTCCAGTGTAGATCCAAAATATCAAACATTTCCATACATTTTCCAGTAGCACAGTAGAACATCTGACTAGAACATGGAGGATTGTGGGTTCAAATCCCATCTGCATGGGATTTCTGAGTTTCTCATTTATATTATTAACCCTTTCACTCCCATGTGAGTTATTAAGTTCTCCCAACTTGAGTCCTTACTTTTCATTGAACAAGTCTGAGAGAATTTCGTTTTTAATCTTCATTTGTTTGCTTTGTTTGATCAATTCTCTTTTTCTCATTTCCAAATTTCTTATTTTGTATTTGTTATGTAAGGAGAAGTTGAGTGTTGATGACTGATTGGGAGTGAAAGGGTTAAACTATTTTTAACTTGAAAAAGTATGTTTTTTAGTAATTTTTCACATTATTTTCTTCATTTATTGGGAATAGTGAATAAACTGTTGTTGAATCAAGCAAAATTATTTGTGACCACAGAACTCAAATCTTCCCAGAATTTTAACATCTCTGCAATTTATTTTAACTCTCTCATCTTTTGTCATTTGTTGCTTTTATATTCATGATCTTTTAAAAGCATTGTTCAGTTCATAGGCACTAAAAATAATATGTTTTACTTGAAGTATTAATGTTTTATTTATTACTTTATATATAATCACATTAACTAGTGTGTAGCATTATGTCAAGGATAAATGAACTGTCTATACCATTGTACAGGTATTTCTGATGAAAAAAAGTAACACATTGCAAAATTAGTTGCAAGGCAGAAATCAAAGAAACCCAAATCAAGGAGAACAACGGTAGCCATTCCAGTCCATGTTCCAAAACCAACTGTCCCTTATTTTGTGCGCAATTGTGTCAAGCATCTTTTAGCTGCATACCCTAGTGGAGTGTTGGGTTCAATGTTCTGTAGTGCTTATTGTCGTCGCTTTGGTCATGAACTCAGCTATGCAAGATATGGTTTTAACTCACTTGGTGATTTTTTGAGGGCCTTGTCTGACATTGTAAAGTTGAAACATATGCCAGGAGCAGGTTTTCGTGTCACTGCTGTAGCCACAGTATCTACTTACAAGCCTCACTGTAATGCTACAAAAGGTACAGTACTATGGCAAGCTTGTGCAAACAAATGTTTTTGTGTCTTTTGAACATTTGCAGGCAAATGCTGGTGGACACTTACCTGCATATTATTTATTTATTAGTTTTACAATGTTTCTCTTTCAAGTAGAATACAACTCTCAGTCATGTATGGAAGTGCAGTCTGTGCAGAATATATTAAAAAGTGATTTGCACATTGTTATCATCATAATCAATCTTTGATCCGGTTTTATCCCTGTAAATGAGGGTGGTTGGATTTACCCCACTCTACCAGCAATCTCTCTCACTCCCACTCTCCACCTCACTCAATTCACTGCATCCTCCCTTTTCAAACCAACACTCCTACTCTCCTTCTCCACCTGCAATCTCCATGTCTTCCTCGGTCGTCCCCGCTTCCTTTTTCCCTACACTTCAAACTCCAATGCCTTCATCAAAACGTTTCCATCATCCCTCCTTAACACATGCCTCCATTGTTTCGCTCGCCAATACCAAGTCGTCTGCATACAACTGTTCACTCATTAAACCACTTCTCACACTCTCAGTAACCACATTAACCACAAAAAAAGCAAAAAACAATGGTGACAATGCAGATCCCTGGTGCACACCAACTTTCACCTCAAACTCTTTTGACAACTCTTGCCCTACTCTAACTCTGGTTTTCGAACCTTCATACAGACTCATCACTGCTCTCACCATTACCTCTGGAACACCTATCATTCTCAGTGCCCACTCCACACCCTTTCTCGGAACCCTGTCAAATGCCTTTTCTAAGTCAACAAAGCACATCATTTATTATACAACCTCTTCTCTTTCTCCAAATAGTCCTCTTGCAACCTTTTCAAAATACACACTGCATCTATCGTTCCTTTGCCTGGCATAAAACCAAATTGCATCTCATTTACTTTTACCACACACCGCAATCTCTTCTGCAGCACCTTTTCTACAATTTTCATTTCATGTTCAAGCTTCTTCACTCCCCTGTATGCCTCACAACTCATTGCATCCCCTTTCCTCTTGAATACTGGTACCATGACACTCAGTGCCCACTCAACCGGTATTCCTCTTCCATCCAAAACACCTTGACACAGCTCCACCATTAATTATTGTATGACAAATATATTTCCTGAAAAACTGGCGTGTTAGTTTCTATGTGGCAAACAAAAATTGTCACACACGGAAAATTGTCCATGTAGACGAGACAATACATAAAATTGGCAATTTTTATGATGTTATTCATAGATCCCAGTCTCCAATCTTTTGTTTGCAAATAAAAATTGCTCGTGTAGACGAGGCTACCTCAGACAGCAAATGAACATTGTCATATAAAAGCTTGTCACATTAAAACTGCTCATGTAGACGGGGCTTAAATACTCTATTTTTTTTTCAAATTTGTAACCAAGCAAAATATATTTGTGAACATGGACAAGTTTGTTCACAGACATACTGAGAAATACATAAGCGCATCATATAGATACATTTTATGTGCATTGACAGATATTTTAGTGCACTGCAAATTAAATTTGTGACCTGAAAAACTAATTTGTGCTCTGCAAAATACATTTGTGCGCTGCATAATTATGGCCATCGTACCAAATAAATACATGCTTGTCATTTGTTTAATTAAAGGTTTCTCTGTTGCTGAAACAGGCAACAAAACAAACTTCATATGGAACAGGCAAATGGCAGCACTATGGGTTACTGCATGGATGACGTGAAAGATGACAGAATTATGGAAGAGATTGTCATTGATACGTATAGTCAAGTAAGTTATTACGAATACAATCGCTTTGCACAAATCATCAAAACTTTATTGTACTTATTTACTTTACTTGTACTTATTTGTCATCTAAATAACAACCGAAACATTTATTTATGAAAATCTGATGGTGATATAATAGATTCCAAATTCAAATTTATTTGAATGTACTGGCTTCCAGTGGAGAAGCAACTAAAATCAAGAGCCGCTACAATGATTTACCTTTACCAACCTATAGCAATTTGTTTGAATTTTCCAGTTCCGCAACAGTCTGTTAACAATTATAAACTAATCAGCCCACTTATATTATTATCAATTATATGCTATAGCTAGTTAACTATTAATTTCTTTTTCAGGGTGGCAATGTTAACATTGCAACTTGGAGGAAACTACCGAAATGTATTCCAGTTTTCACATCTAATTTTGCGCCTACTGATTCAAGGTAATTTTGAATTAACCTTTAAATTATTTAATGTATTTAGAATAAAAAAA
>JAOTRI020153149.1:0-10107 GCA_028564885.2 Zoanthus sanctaehelenae
CCGATCTACGAACTACAGCACAATCAAAGATGTCTAGAAACCTTTAAAAAAATTATCGAAATAAACTCTTAGGAAAAAAATGAAACATTTTATATCAATTATATTGATATAATATATCTACCTATCTAGAAGTATCCCGAAATGCAAAGCATAAAGTTTTCTTTGAAGACTCCAAGAACAAGAATGGATTCCGAGAAGAAGGGAGGATAGAGTTCGATGGGATACCATACATTATCACTGGAAAAAAGGTGCTCGACTGTCAGCATGGTGTTGATCACCACAAAATACGCAAAGAGAAGAGAAACGAGAAAAAGGTAATCCCAGCTTTTTTTTCCGAGATGGTGGCAGACCTGAAAATTTGGAGAAGCACATACTTGCGTAGTATTGTGGATATAGTAACCCTTTGAGTTAATTTTCGATGGCGTGGAATAACATTTTAAGTGCATTTTGATTTCTTTCTAATACTTCGTTGTTATACAGTTAGCTAGAATAAACAAAAACTTAACAACAATCATGTAGAGTATCGCCTATTTTTCAGAACCAGGGTGATCACAATCTGCTGTCAAACAAAGGACGGTGTTTGGTGCAGGAGACGAAGAAGTTTGGATGCCCTGCACCAATTGTCATGAGAGAAATTATGAAGTTTCCCGAGTATAAGGTAGAGTTATTTGCACGACTATCGGTTATGGCCGATTAGTACTTTAAGTTCTAAATAGAATATTAACAGTTGCAACAGCTGTTTACTGATTTGAACTGAATTAGCCATACCCCTCATCATTTGCAGATCGACAAAGACACGAAAAAAAGACGAAACAGAATGTCCGAGAAGTTGCGCGCAGCAATAAAGGACGGAAAGGCGCAGGGGCAACGAATGTTTGTCATTACTTTCCCTGGGAATGATGCACACAAATGGCAAGCTGTTGGTGACGTAAGTCTATGCAACAAAATGAAAATACGAACAATAACAACCAGAAGGCATGGAATTAATGTTAAACGATGTAGAGAACTGGTGTATTGGTGGCGTTTCGAGCGCATCAGCCCTTCGTCGTAGTTAACAATTCTCAAAACGTCAGCAAAACACTAGACTTCTACGATGTTAAAAAATTTCAACTTTTGGTTGTCATTGTCCATGTACGCAGTCCACCTAGTTTCCTCGCAAAAT
The DNA here is from genome assembly GCA_028564885.2 of Zoanthus sanctaehelenae. NCBI lineage: Eukaryota > Metazoa > Cnidaria > Anthozoa > Zoantharia > Zoanthidae > Zoanthus > Zoanthus sanctaehelenae. The sequence goes on from JAOTRI020153149.1 coordinate 1,163, forward strand.
CAATTATACCATTCAAAATGCACTAATTTTTTTATAATTTGTAACTCAAATTTTGTGATGTTTTATCTTATGTTTAGTTCGCAGGAATCCTGCAAACTTGCGACAGTAGGGTGAAAGAAAGGATCAGGGCTTTGGTGAAGGACGGAGTACGAAGCGTGAATGAAATGCGACGCCATCTTACAAGTTACGTCAAAAGTGATCTATTTGCAAATGGTAACAAGCCCCTTAAGTCAAACAAGCGTTTCTACCCAAGCAAAACTACGATAAGGAATACAATGTACGACACAGTTACGCGAGAGAGATACTCAGTGGTGGATCAGGAGAACCTCGAGAGCAAAATAGCGGCTTGGAAGAAGGAAAATCCGACAGATATGTTTTCATTCCGTCCGTATAGCAAAGACGCAGAAGCGGCCGCTGAGGAGGAGGACACAAAAAACATCTTCGATGGGACGAAAACGAAAGGCGGCCTTCTTTTCGTCCATCAAACACAGTGGCAGTGCCGTTTACTAGAGAAGTATGGTGATGAATTATGCCTTCTCGACGCTACCTATCGTACCACGAAATACGCCCTGCCGCTGTTTTTCTTGGTTGTTAAAACGAACATAAATTACCAAATTGTGGGCAGTTTTGTAGTGCAGTCAGAATCGCAGCCAAATGTCACAGAGGCTCTTCAGGTGCTCCACGACTGGAATCCAAAATGGTCCCCAAGAAACTTCATGGTGGATTTCTCAGAACCAGAAATCAATGCCATAGAAAAGGTGTTTCCAGGTAGGTATTTGTGCATTTTTTGTGATGAACAAAGTAACTCTTATTTAAGCCACAAAATGGAAAGGGTGTACAGCTGTGATTTAGTTGCAATTTATTTCAGTAGAAAATGTTTGTTTTTCCTTATTGCAACTTTCGGAGAAGTGAATCGCCATTTGAGTACCGCTTTTGTTCGATTATGAGACGCAGCACTTATTAAATTTTTCGCGTATCTGGTGCTTGTCGCTTATTGCAGGGCGCTTTAAAATGTCCAAGCGAACCGAAGCTTTTGAAGTGAAGTAAAACCGAAGCAGCATTTATAAATCCGAACCACCTTGCACCTGTTGAGGACACCTGCGTCAGATGCCCAGCCTGGAAATGCTGGGTTACCCCACCAATACTAGAATTATGGTTAATTTCCTCATTACCACCCTTGTATTCATGTTACTACACTGGAATCCCACGCTGCTCTGGGGGTACCCACCCTGGGAATTCAGACGTCTTTAACAAAGGGAGTGGGTGTTGATTAAATGCTATTGCCCATTAACCTTCTTTTGGGTGAGCGACTGAGGATATAGTTGTAGAAATTTTGACAACATTCTGACAACAGTAAAGAGAATGAGAACAGTGTTATATGCCGTCAACAGAACAAGACAAAATTGACATCACAGGAATTTTTTAACGACCTGATAGCGTTTATAACAAGAAAAATCATTATCTACAAAGGACAACTAGATGATTTAAAAGTGCAATGCACACGTCGCATCGCATTTCCTTACAATCACAACTGGGTAATAATACCTCAGCAATGCATCCAGACAGCCAGAATTTGGTCGTTGTAGGCCTTTCCTCCTTTCGCCGATGTCGTCATATCGATTATGCCATTGCACAACATGAAAGTCTGCCATACAACTAAACATGGCACAGCGCTGCTAACGGACGTGTTGCATATGTGGGTACTGCTCCCAAGAATGTCTTTGAGATCATGGACGTTTTGATAAGGGTGTTGGCCGTATTTTGTTGCGGTAATTACGTAGAAAGGGCGCATATTGTGCCAGGACTATCAGTCTAAAAATCGTCTCTTTCTTTTAGATTCCTGCGATGTATTTATTTGCGATTTTCATCGCGAGCAGGCGTGGGATAGATGGTTATCTGCAAATGCCAATGGAGCCACACGATATAAAGAACAGGCGCTCATACGTATGAGGCAAGTCGCTCGCGCAAGAACTGAAGAAGAGTTCCATAAAGCTGTGGTGGCGCTGAAAGAGAGCAGTATTTGGAAGGATACCAGTCAGCAAAAGTTCAGGACTTGGTTCACAAGAACATGGCTCAGAGAGCACGAGGTACGTGTGGTCGTTTGTATGATCGAATTGATAGTCCAATGGCCAGTATAACGCCGCAGAGGCATATCCGTGGGCGCTTACAATTTGGAATAATTTGGGGAACCAACCATGCACCAATTCATTGCAAATCAATGTTTGTTTACATATGTATGTTGTTTACATGTATGTTTTTCCTACGAGTATTTATTATTTATTCTTCATATTTGTTTACTTTTTCACCAATGAAACCCTGTACACTATCAGATACAAGTCTTTAATTTAATGACAATAACGCAATATCCCCTACGATAGCAGCCTTGTTTTAACATTTCTGTTGATTTGTTAAAAATTTTACTTTATAAAATGACTAAGTGAAAGAGGGAAGCGTAATTGGCAAAGATAGCAGGATGTATTTTAGAACATTTGGGTTGACCTAGGTCAGGATGGGATGTTACTTGGGGGCCTAAAGCCCAATTCTCAGCAAGATTTTTTTACATAAGTCATTTTTTTACTTATAGATAATTTATTATTATTTTTTTACTTAAATAATTTATCGTTCTTGCGTTTTTATTCACATAGAGATGGGTTTGGGCATGGAGGTGCACACCTGAGCGGCTTCTGGTGTCGGTCAACACCAACAATGGAGTGGAACGGCAGAACAGAGAGTTCAAGTACCACTATCTTCAAGGAAAACGTTCATGCAACTTAAGCACTATGATTTCTACACTCCTTGAGGATTTCTTGCCTGAGCACCATAACAAGTACGTACTGTGAAGATTATTTAGTAGTTGTAGAGCCTTACAGTATAACATGAAAGAATTGTTTAACCTAGCAAAGAAAAAAGGTTCTCATAGGGGTTTTTTTCTATATAATTTGATAAAACAAATTAAAAAATTTTACTGTAATTTTTTTGTATATAATTTGATATAATAAGAAATAAAAGAATGTCACAAAATTGTATAATAGATGGCAATTGTGCACACTAAAGAATTACATTTTTTTTCTTCGTTTGTAGGTATTTAGAAGGAAATGTAAAACTTTCCAGTTCGCACAGAAGATATAGCAGTGATGTCCCTGAATACATGCAAGAAAGACCACACTATGTGATCAAGCATTACATTGACAGGTCCATGAGAGCAGAGGATATTTCCGCTGTTGTAGTTCAGGATGCTGTTTATGGAAAATTTCAGGTCAAAAGCAACTCACAGCATACCGTTTCATTCGGAGATGAAGACATGATGCCATCATGTGACTGTATGGATTGGGAGAAGCACCGCCTGCCATGCAAGCACTTCCATGCGGTTTTCAATAAATTTCCAGAATGGGGTTTTGAAAAGTTGTCAACCCTTTATAGAAATTCGCCCTTTCTAAATCTCGACAGAGATGCTTCGCCATGCATGTCTGGAATCACGAGATCTAGTGAAGATGATGTGACGATGGCCAAGGAGAGCTTCTCGTTTGCTGAGCCAGCAACATCAGTAAGGGAGAGTTCACCATCTACTGATACCAGTCCAACATCTTCCCCAGGATCAAGCGAGAATGTTGCATCTGTCACAAGAGACCTAGTTCACCAGCTGAGGGGACTTAGTTACTTAGTAAGGGATGGTCCCACATTGACATCCATTAACAACACACTGAGAAAGTGCATAAGTACAATGCTCTCTATGAGCGAGCGGGCTGAAAACGGGATTCCCCTTGAAAGTGAGCCAAAAAAACCTCGCATGACATCAAGACGGACACTCACCAGTCAAAGAAAACTGCACGAACTGCCCCTACGGAAGAAGCGTGGGACTACTGGTCGGGTAGGAGAAAACGCAATGAAAAGGAAATGCCCCGAGGCAGAGATATCAGACGAGCAAGGAAACTGGAAAAGGGCCAAGGAAGAGCTAATAGAATTAGAGGTCATCACCGACCCTACTTGCATAGATGATGAGTTACATAGCGAGCCAAGCCAAGCTCCAAGGACCATAGATGATACGGTACATGAAGAGCCAAGCCAAGCACCTTTTGATGATGACACTGATGTAATTATAATAGGGTCCTCAATCCGAACACAACCAATACCTCAACGTCGATTTATTGTCCCTGACGAGAGGGATTTTGACATTATAAGCAGTGATCAAGAGTTAACTGACTCGATTATCTCAGTTGCACAAAACATAATAAAGGATCAGTGTCCATTGCTCGAAGGGCTGCAAGATCCTGCCATAGGACTTGTTGGACAATTCACTGGTAACATAAAGGGTGAATTTCTGCAAATCATACACAATGGGGCAGGGCACTGGGTCCTTGTCGGCAACACTGATTGTGGTCCAGGGAAAATTAAGCTGTATGATAGTGCGTATCATGGCACAATGACAAAGGCATTAAAAAGGCAAATGGCTACACTTGTGGGAAAGCCTGTAATTTATGCCAGGGTGCAAGGAGTTCAACAACAAACCAACAGTGTGGACTGTGGCATCTTTGCCATTGCATTTGCAACGGCCCTCGTATATGGAAAAGACCCAGAGAAAGTCACATTTGCTCAAAGTGAAATGAGGCAACACTTGGTAAACTGCATCAAGGCAGGTCTTATGATGCCTTTCCCTCCTGCCACTGGTAGCATCAAGAGATGTTCCACTACAACCGTAGCCTTTTGCTCATCGATCTGATGCCGCAGCAAATTCACTCTGTGTCTTGATTGTGAAGCATTTCAAAACATCCACAAACAACTGTGCAACCCAGGGCGCCTCTAGCATTGTACATAAGTAACTATGTAAATATTCCTCTTGTATTTCACATTTTTTTGTTGAAAATGTATTGATTTCCTCTTAATTTGGCTTAGATATTTATAGTTAAGGATAAACTTCTTTTAAAGACAGAAATCTTACAAGAAATTTACCTGCCTCTGTGATGTGTAATTCTCTCAATCCCTCAAGAGTGGGGATGCAAACATTTTTTGGAATTGCAACTTGTTAATTACTCACAGTATTGATCGAACAATTTACAATTACAGAAAAAAAATCTATACCCCCACAATGGAGGGAATACACAGTCACAGTTAGCCTTTACCTAAACGAGCAGGGGACTGGGTACATATACTTAACTTTGATTGAATTGAAAAATGTAGTCCACCATCTGAAAGAGCAGCCAAATATTAGTAAGTTTACCAAATTTGAGAGTTATTGGTTTAAGGGCAAAGGCATGGTACACTTTTAAAAAAAAGACTTTTGTATGGATTGCCTGGACACTTGTCACTCCAATCCATACATAGCTCTCTTATTTTAGCGATTTTTAAAAGTGTACCATGCCTTTGCCTTTAAACCAAAAACTTTCAAATTTGGTAAATTTACTAATATTTGGCTGCTCTTTCAGATGGCAGGCCATACCCAGTCCCCTGCTAGTTTAGGTAAAGGCTAGTTGGTACTGCCCCTCTGAAGTTTTCAAATAGAAAAGAGAGTAATTGCATGTTCAGTGTGTGACATTGGTATTACCAGCCTTGTTTTGATGTTTTTGCTAATACACTTATTTGTAAAATGTTGAGCTAAGTTTTGAAAGATCTCCATATCTCAGCTAGTTTTCAAGTAGTGGCTTCGAAACATTGCAGTTTTACTAACAGTTTCCCAATTTCCTAATCCATGTTAACTTTGACAAAGGTTGCTGGTCCGAAAACCTTATTATTACTGTTACTAACAATACTCAAACTTGTAGTGTAATTGTGAGGAGGAATATACAATGTTTACCAATGTTATGACTGTGTTAAAATTTGGCTATTAAGCTAGAGTGGAACATTTGACTTCGCTTTACAATAAACAATAATTACATATAGTTTAACATTAAAGACAAAGTCAAACAAAATTTATTAGAGTCATCTTATATTTTCAGCGATTTATAAGTTGTGACTCCTACTAAATGATAGACACCTGCTCATTAAACATGTATGTGCTGCAATAACTACAATTTTTCAATGTATTGCAGCTGTTTCAGATAACACACAACTTGTATACTCATCCAGTGAGCTTTTGCCAATCAGATCCTTGATCCTGGAGAGTGCACATTTATCTACCTCAGATAAACCTAAAATTAATAATTGAGGTAATATGCCATAATTCAAAAATTTATTACGTCTTTCAAAATATTTATACCTATAGCTATTTACAAACTTTTTTGTCTGCCTGTAACCCTAGGTAGGGAGGCTTGGGGGTGCTATCACTTGCCCAAGGTGAACCCTCAGACTAGTGGAGGGAAGGAGTTGTCTTACTTCTCCATTCTAAACCGGCACAAAGCAAAGTCTAGCCACAGCCCCTGTTAAATTGAATATTTCAAGTTATAGTTCATATTAAAAATAACAAAAATAAAACTAATGACTATAACAATAAACTAATTAGAGTGATCTCTACAAAGTTTCTACTCTTGCATCGTTTGTTGAAGCTCCTTCAACAGAACAACAAGTCATCATGAGCTGCAATTTGCCTGGTATGTTTAGGTTGGTTACAAGGTCCATCAGTTGCCTCCACTTCACATTCAACCTCTTTGTTAGAGAATATGGTGTCATCTGATGAGTCAGAGTGCAATAATGCCAAAATGATATAATAATTATTTCCCTCTATTTCAATTGTATCATCTGCTACTACTCTAACATTGCTAAAGGTTCTTTGCATAGCTAAGAGTGTGTGAAACCACTTTTACAAAATGTAATAGTAATAAATAAAAGACATCAAAATTGAGCGCCCGATATCTCAGCAGTGCCAAACATACTTTCTACACTGGCCTAATAGCCCGCTATGGCAGTGGTGGATCCAGCCCTGAATGTTAGGGTAGGGTGCACCAGGTTGACTTGAGCATGCATACACAAAAAAGGAAGCCTCTAGTCGATGTACTCCCCCCCCCTAGTGGATTCACCACTGTGCTATGGCACTGTGCATGTATAAATATTATATTCAAAATATACATTGCCTTACTTATTAGCTTGTACTCTTTTCCTTCCCAGCCTAGAAGAAAATCTTGGTAAATTTGCCATTCGTCTTCAAAATTGACCATGACTATTCGCCAGTTGGAAAATCCAGTGTTTTGGCCTTCTTGTGTTTTATGCAAACAGAAAAGTCAAGCTTGGCAATACCTTGAATACCTTGATCATGAGTTTTTTCATTAAATCCACCATAACTGTCAACAGTGAAATGCTTAAATTTTACATTGTAAAACGCACCAGGCGATATTTTAATAAAAGTTAACCATTTCTCAGTTGGTTTCACTTCATTAACCCAGTAAAGAAAACAAGAAACTGGTACGACAACCTAATTTCCATACATGTATTTCAATATTCATATACTATGGTAACCCGTATCTGGTGTAACTTAGTTACATCATACCCGCTGACCTATACATAAATTACACAATTTGTCTTCCGAGGGCTCTGACAAGACAATTAGTTGTATCAATTAATTTACACGATGTTCATATTTATTTTAAATTTTTTTTCAGATTTTACGCAACATTTGTTGATTGAAATTCCCATACTATATACCAGAAATTCATAAAACTTGAATATCCTAAATACCCAAAATTTCGCCGTTAAATATACTGTATACCTGATTTAGAAACTTCTTAGATACCGTATACCCTAAACCCCCTGTCCGACTCCAATCAAATGGTGGAGAATTGTTGCATTTTGTCTTGAAACAGTTGAGGAAATGTTTTATTTCATTTTGGTCAAGTTTGTCACTCGTGGTCACTCGTGGTCATTCGTGGTCACTCGTGGTCACTCGTGGTCATCCGTGGTCACTCGTGGTCATTCGTGGTCACTCGTGGTCATTCGTGGTCACTCGTATGTAGTTTTAGACAAGATCTGGCATGTTGACGAGCTGTCAACGTACGTTGTTTTTAAATATTTGAAAAACGTTTTTGAAGCACGTCAACAATGTGTGTGCGCCATCATTCTCGTTCAATAATGAACACGAAGTTGAGTAATTTTGGTTCAATAACAACAACAGAACGATCCATTGCGTACTCCAGCGTTTTCACGCTCTAATCTTTGTCTCAACCCGCGTAAACACATTGTTCACGTGCTTCAAAAACGTTTTTCAAATGGTTAAAAATAACTTTCAGACGAGCGTAAAACAGCTCAGACTGAAGGTGTCAACAAAAACAACAAAAAATTCGGCGCGCAGCGAACGCGAGTGAAAATAGCTGTAAGAATCTCATTTTGGTCAGTATTCTTTCGATTTCAAACTGTTGTGTAACCATAATTCCCTTTCCTACTGTAATTAGAAAAGATCGGGGTCGAGATAAACAAAAATTACTCTATTGATTTTCATATCATCCATCATTCACACTGCAAAACATGAAATCCATGTACTCTTTGCCTGTCATTAACAACGTAGCCCTAAAACATGTTCGGATAAAGTTTGTAGTTTAATTTTCAAAACTTTGAGTTTGACTTGCCAGCAGAAAATGTTTTTGTCACGCGTGTGCAGTACCAACAACGTCTCTCTGTGCAGCTCTTGATGTTAAATGATTAACGCATTGGCACTGTTTTATTTTTTTGTTTCTGACCTGTAGCAGATTGTTAGTAATTAACTCGTGCTACCAAATGATTCAAATGAGATGCGCGTGCTTATGGAACTTGACACTTAAAAATGGCAGTAACATCTCATCTTCTGACCGACCTCGTGATGTCTTCGAAATTTACTTATTTTTCAAAAAAAACAATATGGATAAGAAAACGTAAAAAAAAATGAAAAATATCTACTATATAACAAGCGGTTACAATCGAAAGTGAAGTGCTGCGATATCTGAACTGCAAAATGTTTTTGTATGAATAAAACAAATCAAAGAGTCGTTGTTCTTAGCCAATACTACCGTATGGATCATTTGTTTTTTTATTTATTGCAAGTTAAAGTT
>JAOTRI020153160.1:0-10106 GCA_028564885.2 Zoanthus sanctaehelenae
GGGGACGCAGCTGATCCCCTTGTCCTGATCCCCCGCTAGCCACTGCTATGTAAATACCACCAGGATTACCAGCAGGAATTAATAGAAACACGAACTTAAGTAGAAGCATGATATAACTGAAAATGAAAATATGCAGACGTGAGTACAAAAAGAAGCATTTATAGTACTAGTTATTTTTTTAAATACAAAGTGAGTGCTTCGAGTACACTATTTTGTTACAGTGACAATACTCTTCTACTTTCGGCATTCGATGTATTCAGTGTATCGTTACTGTTAAGGGAGTGTTTAGAGTGAGTGCACTTGGAACAGTGTTCATGTTATGATAGCTTTCACTGATCGTGTGTATTGTGTGTAACGTGTGTACCGGAATGCTAGTGACATCCTTAAGGCACTCTCTAATCTAAATTTTGGTGGATAGTGAAAGATATGAAAAAAGTATTTGAATTGGAAGAATTTGGACAATAACCGCCAAATCGTCCCTCCGGACCATGCAATAGTGAAACTTTTGTTAGAAGAAGGTTTGGCGGTTTTCTATCAAATATTAAGTTCAAAATTAATTCTTAAACATCCCTAAAATTTCCCCAAAGTCAAATTTTCCTTAAAAAACTACATTTACTCCCAAAATTTTATGCAAAAATCTAAAAATATTTAAGAGGCTTCCTTTTTAGTCAATCTGTATCGTTTTTTCGAATTTCAAAATAATGACAGAGATATTCTCAAAACTATAACTAAAAGCAACAAAAATTGGTGCTAGGGAAGAGAGAGGACTTAAATTGAATTTAGATATCATATAGTATGGGTTTGGACCGCTGACCGTATGTATTGCATGTTCGTTGCTAGTGATATCCGAAAATTCCACTGTTTTTCATGGAGTCTACTCGCCTTTGCTCGCAGCAACAAGTATAAGAGGTACCAATACAAACCCAGGCACGCGTTTCACTGAGCTATATAAAGAAACTCTTGTTAGGATAACGAAGACATCTGTTATTTTGCTTATGAAGTCATTGATCCGAAAGTAATACGGTAGTTACCAGACTCCTATTATTCGGTTATAGTGAAGCCGGAAATGATTTTTCCAAACTACGGCATAAAAAATGACTTTAGTCTTTAGTAATGAGTTTTCGAAAGAGTTTCTTTGTGATTTCTTCAGATCTCCTCTGATACTGGACCGCGACCACTGACCAGCTGGCCAATGCTAAGCGGAAAATACCCAGCTACCAAAATTCGCAGATACTTAGAATAATACTAGTGAATATAATAATAACAATAATAATATTAGTAGTAGTAGTAGTACAATTTATATAGCGCTTATAGTTATACGGTTAAAATTACCCAAATTATTAATCTAATTATTTTAAAATCTAAATAAAATAATAAAACTTAAAATATATATAAAATGAACTAAAAGTAAAACTAAAAAAATCTGATTTTAACTTCAATTGTAAGTTTGTCAGTACTTGAGGATAATTTAATTTAGAACAAAAATATTTAAAATTTAAGGTATTTATTTAAAATCTAAATCCTTTATTTTTTTTTTACTTAATTTTTACTGAGTTTTTTGGATGTAAATACTCTTAGCCTGTAGCTTGTTATCTTGTGCATACACAGTCCCACACGGCACATAGGGTGAACTCGAAAGCTACCTCATAGAAATTCTAAGAATTTCATGTTATGTTTATTTGATTTCCCAATATGTTTGAAATCGCAAGTTGCAAAGTTTAGTGACAAGGTCATCATTGCAGTAAGACAAGTTCTATGTCGCCGGGCTATCAGAGTTGTCAGTTTTTTGTATCGTTGCAAAACTTCTGGCAATGCTCAATTTTTAAAAGAAAATAGAATCAAAGGGATAAAATAAATCACAGATGTATCAAGACATATCAAAATGATTGCTCCCGCCTCACCTTCCATTGGGCCATGTTGCTATTTATAAAACGGTGAACCTAAAAGTCATCTCATTCTTTTCCATAGCCATTGGAAGGGTTACGACTGTTTGCAGCAGTTTAAAAAGAAACCCCACTGAGACTACAGATCATCTTGATCTTGGGATCGTAACTTTGTAGTCTTGCCATGATTTACAAACTGTTCATTTATTAATGTGTAAACTCATCTGACAGAGTAACAACATCAAATTTGACATATAGCACAGACTCGTTTTGACGAGGCGTTGAAAATAGGCTATTCCCCTTTTGAATTTGTATTTGAGCGTTTTATTTCTGGGCTAAGGCATGGAGAATAAATATTTTTGGGAATGGTCTTTAAAATTTTCTTAATATAGACATGTAAACAATTTTGCTCTGCGCAACATATGTCAACGGTAGGTCGACTTTATTGAGAATTATTAGTGGTTTATATTCGCCAAAGTTGTGAGTTTTAAGTATCGTGTTTAGTTTATGAGACAAAATTTTATGGTTACTTGCTTTAGAGAGACTAATATGCTTCCATATTTGATTTACAGAAACAGAATATAATAAGTCATGCAAAATGTTCTCGTAAGTTTCTGGTAGTTTATTATAGTTTCAAAGGGTGTGTTCTTAATATAAAGAAAACTGTTAAAAGACTGATAACTACAAGTACTATTATCAAATATATCGAAATATTTTCAGCTTTCAATTCTTCAATTGCAATGCTGAATCACGTGTTGTCATGCAAGGCTTTCCTTTGCGTGACGATTCCGTAAGCTAGCGGCTATGAAGGAGATGTGTAACTTGTATTCAGTGACACGAGATTGTGCGAGCTGCACACATTCTTTAGATCAAATACTAGAACTAAACTGAAAAAAGTCGCTATTTTTTAAAAGATGATATCGAGATACGCATTTCATTGATCGAAAAAGAATCATGATTAAGCATCACTACGACAAGTTAAACATTCATTCAGTCTTTATATAAGCAAGCATTCAGTAAGATCGTTAAGGGATAATCTCGAAGAATATTTTAGTTATATCAATTTTAATTCTATTTTGGTTGTTGCTTGTTTCTCCACGCCCTAAATATTGGTATTTGAAAACGAGAAAGGAAGAATCCTATTATTCTCATATTACATGTACTCAACATACTTTTTCAAACACTCCTTCCGATGACGATTGATGCTGATATACCGAAAATAACTAAGAATGTTCAGCCTAAGTGGAAAAATTCGACGTTCTTATAAAAAAAAGGTGTATCACGTCGCATGTCACACCAATAAAAAGATAATATATTTTGCCTATTCCCTATTATATTTACGCTTCAAGTTTCATAACTTAGTGCTTACGCGATGGAGCGTTTTATTGTAACACTAACACTACTATACGGGTAAATTTTATGTGACAAATTTTTTATAACAGTTTCTATTTGCTAGGGTAAGCACTGTCCGGCGACACTTGACAATTTTTAGTTTGACAACAAGTGAAAAAAATAATTTGAAATAGGAATATATGGACGATATCAAAATAGTTGCCACTTGTCTCGTCTACATTCTTGTACAATTTTTTTATTTGCCACGTAAAAACTAACAAGCCTTTTTTTTCAGTAAATAAAATTGTCAAACAAAATCTCGTTAATTTTGTTAATCTACACGAGAAAAGAATAATTGTAACATATAAAAATTATCATATGTTATATGAAAACTGTTCGTCTGTTGGGGTAGACAGGCTTTACCGTCCAGTGAATTTCAATTTTAAATTACCCAGTACCATCGGCAGAAAAATACGGAACTCGCACAGGGCACATTCTCGTATAGCTTTTAACAAGGGAGTAGTTAACCAAAAAATGTCTCTTTCTTCTTGGTTTTAGAAAAAATGGTGTTTTCTTCCGAAAGCCTAATCAGGTGCATTGCTGGAATTAATCGACCAGATCTTTTAAATAATTTTTCAGCCAATGAAGAATAACAAAAATATGAACATATTAAAAACGATATCCTTTCTCCTGCTGGCAAATATAACGACAAGCAAAATATAATAGTCTCTTTACCACCCGTATGCAATAATAATGAACCGAAACAAAATAAATTGGCAAGAAATAACCGGATATATGCTTTTTCAAACAAAAAACATTCTTTTTTCATTTTAAATTTATCAAAAATGCTTTGTAATTTTGTTGCTTTTCTATTGCTTTACGAACTATTACAGCTTTGTAATTTTATTAGGCAACTTTATTACACTCGGGAATTTATACGAATTAAGTTCATAAGAATCGTAAGGACCAAAATCCTAGAAAATTAAGAATTACATGAGAATAAATGGGATCAGTTTTATCTTTAAAATAATTTTAGCACTTCCGACAGAGCGCGCAAACTCGTAATTGCTGGTGAAGCCAATCTACTATAAGTGTAAGCCAAAAATGATTCGTCGGCATCCTAAAAGAGTTGAAGACTGAAGTAGAGAATTGAAAAGTGACAGTTGATAGCAGATGGATGTGCCAGTCTTGATCCGCCATTTATCTTTATCGCCTATTTTTTTATCGCACTTGGAAAATATTTTAAGGATCGTATTTTTAAAAAACACTTTACATGAGGCTGAATTCACAAGACTCACACAGAATTTTTTGATATTGTATATTATAAGATACCGTGAATGTATTTTAAAACTGATTGAAGTCGCTCATGATCTCAACACTAAAACCGTAACACTAACATAAACTATGTGATTGAAATATAGCAGTATATAAGACCAGTAATGTTTTACCTCCAATAAACATAGTAGATATATACAGTAATAAATTTTAATTTTGCTATAAATAAAAAATATCTGTTTGTAAAATATCTATTTCATTCCGGACCCGCAAAGAGTCGAGTAGAACTGCAAACACGCCATTGTACTATACTCCATTTTCTGTTTTTGACAAATATAGCGGACAGGTGTAAAACATTGGTTTGAAGCCGGCTCAACAGAACGAAGGATAATTATGACTGTATTTGAATTACTGACATTTTGAAATTTTACTGAAAGACTTTCATGTTAGATTCGTTTGTCATTACGATTAATTTGTTTTCCTATCGGACGTAATGTGACAAACCATTTGAATTCCAAATTTAAAACAAACCATTTAATAGAATTGCCAATTGGTTTGTGTAAGTTCGCATTTTTAGAATTGTCAGTCGGAGAGAATTTATAAAAAGTAAACTCAACAAAAAGCAAGAAAAAAAAGATCAAAAACTGGTTAAGAAAGCTTACACAAATGACTCTATAAGCATGTTGGTGTTATCCAATTTAATTTCAGAAAAAAATGCAAAATAGTTTTCAGCGCCGCTGTTTGTGTATTGTTTAAAGACACATCCGTTCACCATACCCAACAAACAAAACGAACACGACGGAAAGTGCTTTTACGGTGACAACCGGAGAAAGAACAAAAATATACTGAAAGCTACACAGCACCAATTTTCATTTCAAAAGTAAACAACAGTACTTTTGGTTTAGCTCACCAAAAAATCATCGAGAACATCTAATGTACATGTGCGACATTTCTGTAAATATTCGACTTAATTCTAGCCGGAAACTGTCAGTCGAGCTTGATAATTCATCAAATATTCAAACCGTCCGAGCAAACTGTTATCGCTATAGAAGTTAGAATTAAAAATCCAGATCATATATAAAAAGATTCTAAAACTTTAAAAACAGCACAAGCAGAACATAGACTTTCAAATTTTGGCAAAGAAAAAGAGTTACGATTTCCAAAAATGTTGTTCCCTTATTGTTATTCCGTATTCAAAACCAGCCTAAGTCTCAAGTTAGAATTACATTCAATCTACATTAATTTTCTTGGAAATATGAATTAGTTTCTTACCGCAAATTCTGGCAAAATTGTCTTTTCGTAACAGCGGAAACCTCGTAATCGTATTGCTGAATTTCTGCCATGTTTTCGTGAACGCTGTTATGATCGATCTGTAGAAAGGTTATCTCGACTGCATAGTCTGTCACAAAAGCCAGTCTACCAATCTTGATGAGATATTCCTTATAAAAACTGGCTGAAGTTCAATGTAGCATGCAGGCGTTGTACTGGGCGATTTGAATGAAGGGATTTTGATTTAACGGTATTAAGATTGAGAGTGTTGGCAGGCAAAAATAAATTTACCCAATTTAGGAAAAAAACTTTCCCAATACATTCATAAGAAAGCTTGTTTAAAATCCTAAAGGGTAAGTATTAAAACAGGTTAATGGGAATGATGTATTTTTACGCCCAAATCGTTTTTAAAACAGACTGGCCTGTATTTCACTGTGTTGATACGCGCATTCTGCCGATGCGTCCTCTAGATGAACTACCCACGCAAAATTAAACGCTCTAAAACTACGTCAACAATTGAAGATTTCCACCGCACTCGGGCTGGACTAATGAATATCGTTTAAATATTAATTTTCTCAAGACACCTGGATTTGTTTATTAATTTTTTTTCTTATAAGGCTTTGCAAAGTTGAGTTTATTTATTGTTTTTATTGTTTTCAAGAAAAAAACAATGAGTTTTACACTATGCCCTAGTATAGCTATAGAATATAAGTTTGGATCTAAATTTCAAAATACAAATTGATGGCCTCGTCTAACAACCAAAAGCTCCAATGTTTAGCTGTAATGAATAGTTTTGATGTAAATTAGTTCTTATGTTAAACTTTTTCTCAATGAAATCGTTAGTGAATATCAAAAGCTTTTAAATGCTTGCCATTGCTTTAGGCCCACTATTAACATTCGGCTCCATATATAATACTCTTTGACTTTATAGTTTAGCGATATTTTAAATTTAGCGACACTTAAATTTTGGGGCATTTTAATTTAGCAATATTTTGAAAACCTGCTAAATTTGTTAAATTAAAGTGCAGCCAAAATGTCATGTATAGTTTATCAAAACAGTAACATTTCTATGGTAAAGTGACAAAATGTTTCAACGGAAATTGCACTTTTCATTGCTCTAACTGTAAAATATTTATTTTCAAACGGGTTCTGGTGTAAAAATAAAGCAACATTGAAAATTTTATTCATCTTTTCACCTTCAGATAATATATTTTGAATGTTTGTTTTATGATTTATTTAAATGTTGTAATTAAGAAAACCGGGAAAAACGAAATGCGCTTTGATTAAATCACCGGCAGTTCAACTTTACTAGTCGCGGGTTCCCTGTGGTAAAACTATAAAATCTTCATTGCTAACTCTTCGGGATGTTTCACCAAGGGTTTTTAGTATGTTGCTATAGTCACCCAAAACTTTCATTTTACAAATGTGTTGCAATTAGTTCCAACTCTACCTTAAAATTTTTGTAGATTAACTGGATTAATATAGGCTTCGGTTCAATGCAACGTTTTAAACTTAAAATTACAGTTTAAGACGAAATAAGATATACTAAAGCTAATATACATGCAAAATAAACTGGCAAAGTTGAAGACGGCGATTAATTTGTTTGTTTTTTTTTAAAAAAATAACGGCTTGTGATTTTAAAAAACTGAACTACATTTTAAACGTTATGCACCTATCAATAAAAAAGCCAGGGAGGGGAAAGGATGGGGGATGCGGGCAAGGGTGGGGATTTGTGTCTGTGACCCGAAAATTTTGTAAAACGCCGATGGGTCGGGCGTCAAAAAATCGTCAAATTATGTTCAAGGTCCCCACCCCGGGAACATAAAATACATCAAATCTCCCCTCCTCCGCCGGGTAACAAGGCATTTACCAAAGGTTCTGAAAATGAAACTTGGGTGTTATAAATCATTGTATGCAAATATATCTTCAGAGATTAAAATAGACAAAGGATGGACAACAATATAAACACAAATTGAAGACAGATATTTACCACTTACTGAAATCTGATCATCCATCATGGCACAGGCAGCGACGTTCGAACGATCCCGAATCGATGACGAAACTCGTTCCAGTTTCCTTGCAATGACATAAACATTTCTTTCCCAGGCTCGAATTCAACTGCCCGCCCCTGTCCTTGACAATGATCAAACTGCCTCCCCCCAAGAAGGCCAGTATCGTCAAATGCCCAGCCCAGGGGACTAAAACTCGTGTCAAATGCCCGCCCTACTGTATGTCTGCACACCCCCTCCCGGGCTTTACATTGATACGTGCATTATACACTCTTTTTCATAATAATGTTGGATGAGGCTGCATATTTTTATTTTTTAGCCCAATTTAGGCTAAAAATATTGTTTAAAATATTCTTAGTTTGTGCAATATCGATGACTTGAAATTCCCGTTTTTCCGCTCGTGGAGTGTTATGGGTTCAGTTGGGGAAACAGGATATCAGGGGTAAACAATAGAAAACTTCTCATCGATTTCCGATCGTCTCAAGTTCGGCAGGCGCATTCATGCATCCGTCAAATGTTCGTCAAGAATGGTCTTATTCGGCTACCAGTAAAAGACGTTCGATATGTCGCGTTATATTTTGGTCTTCAGTACATGACTTCGGCAAACCAACACATGTGGTTGATCACGTGTACATTGTATTAATCAATGTAAAACAGTCAAGATACAGCAGCTCCCTGACACAGTATCTTACCTACTCAACGAGCTTACCACAGGCCTACCTTTAATTAAAATGACTGGGTAATCGAAAGCTTCAAAGGTTACAATTCTGAAAATGGCTTTATCAAAGACATCTTTTTTTGACAGGATGTTTAAGCTGAGCCAAAAATATCAAACTTTGCTATATAGCCTCTGCTATAAAAGTTATGTTCGTCGATTTCGCTCAGAATACTTATATACGGTCATTTTAGATTTTGCGTGTACGTTTGTGGTCGTTTGTACTGCGTTATAATTTATAATACCTGTCACAACTCGTAATAGCAGCAGTCGCAATTTGTACAAATGTGTATTGTAGCAATTCGTAATAGCTTTTTAAAACAATTTTAGGCATGTTCAGACTCTTTCAGATGCATTTTGAAACTAGTATTATGTGACTAACTTCTTTAAGAAAAACTGTCAAACAGAACATATAACTTGCAAAATATAGTTCATTTGTAGTCAAATTAAAGTCAGTGTTTCACAAGATTTACATGTCTCTTTTGACAATTGGTAACCTGCAAAAATATAGTTCTTCATTAACCAATCAGCTGTCAGGTAGAGATTTTGTACCTGAGTAAACGAGACTTTCGTGGTTTGCCACCAGTCGTCAGTTATACAGTTTTTATGAGATTTAAATATTGGGGCTGGCTCCAGAAGCTGTTGGCCTTTCCAGTTCTGCTCCGAAAAAATAAAAAAAAAATTGGCAATATGCTAAATCATTGCTCAGAAGCTGCTCCATTTGAAAAATTTGCTCAAAAAGTTTGTAAAGTTGCAGGAAGACAACATGTCTAATTTCAATAACAATTGTTTTGTATAATCAGCATTAAGGTAAAACTAAGTACTAAATAGTCAACAAATTCTTTTGTTCAATCTACTAAAAAGTTAGTCTTAGACAGGAAGTGTAACAATCTGGTTTACAAATCTGTTGTTTTCGTGCAAAAACAGTTTTATAACAATTAAATAACAGATTCGCTATCTCGATCTATTTGAAGCAAAAAAGGTACTAAAAACACATCTAGAGCTTGTCTTGGTTATTATTGTATTTGATCATCACAAATGCCTCCATATACAGTCCTCAAAAGCTTTTTGTTGTTGTGCTTAGTGGCGCTCCCCTCCCCCCAAAGAGAAGGGAAAAATCTTGAGGTCGAGGCTAACATAATTCTTGTAATTAATTACCACGTCCACATATTACCCATTCAAAGGTTAAAAATATGACTTTTACGAGAAAGAAGGGGTTTTAACTTGAAGATTCAAAACCTTATCATGTTGTTTTTATAAAACATTGCATCATTTTGCAGAACTGGTACAATTAATTAAATTACAAAAAGGTAAAAAAAAAACGTTATTCACTAAAATTATTTAGAAAACAGTTTTAAAAGCTGTTAATTACGGCTTCCTCATTCAACCTTCGTATCAGAATCTCTTAAGAATGCTATAAGCTTCAACTGAGCCAAATATTTGCTGTTTTCTTCATATAAAGGAACAATTTTGCACACATCCGCCAAGCTACAGAGGCCTTCTTTGCGATCAGCCTTTTGTTTGTTTCACTTCAGGCCTAACGCCATTCTCGTCCCCAGAGCCCAACGTTTTTCTTATCCGGCGGAGCCTTCGCACGACAAAACACCCATGTTTTGTCGTGCA
>JAOTRI020153171.1:0-10105 GCA_028564885.2 Zoanthus sanctaehelenae
TTGCCTTCTTTATGAAATGTTATTCATTAGGGACCTTAAACCGTCGCTTAATACTCAAAAGGATTCTATTCAAGCTATTTATTTATTTGCTTGTTTATTTGTTTGTCATTTATTTATTCATATACTTATCTATTTCTTTCTTTCTTTATTTTATTCATGCATTTTACTGATTTCGACGTCATGTATTAAAAAAACTGTTCCTCAAGATTGAACCCTCAGAAAAAAAATACAAGTGTCACCGACGGGAATCAAACCCGCAACCTTCCAAGTTGCAAACGTTACCGTACGCGCGTCCACTGAAACATCTCAAAACATCGTATCAGTTCGCACAACCGTGTATTAATTTTCCTCTACACATAAAACTGAATGTTTTTAAAATGAGTATCATGCTGGCATCACGAAATGTTTACTTTTAGTTTTATTTAATTTATAACATTTTATGGATTTATACGTTTTAGCGTTGGATTTTTGTGGGAAAATTTATAGCATACAAGTATGTCCAATTAATCAGTACTTAAGGAAAAAGTAGGTTTAGCATAGTACTTGATATGGCCGGCTTAAACATTTGTTTAAGGTTCCTTTTATTTTTCTAGATCAATAAAAACAAGTGCTTGTCTGCTAATGAGGCAAGGAAATGTAAACAAAAGTTCTCCTTTAATATAATAAAAAGTTGTTATAATTCATAAAATCAAATATCTATTTGATGCGGCATATTGTAATCATTCACACTGCTCTTTCCGGTTTTTTCAACTAAAAGTAAATATCATTTTAAAAACTACGCTTTTCAATGTGCAATAATTAGATTTTGAAAAAAAAATATGAAAGGCTTTGTTAAATTTTCTATTTTAATGCAAAAATGGGCGATTCTAATCTGTACCGATATAATGTGACTTTCAACTCAACAAACGGAATCCGAAATTACTCGAAGTTAATAAAATTCATTGGTTTTTCAAAAAACCTATAAAAATTGATCATTGTCAACGCAAGCTAGGCGGTTTTTTGAAAAAGATATGATGGCAGAAAAACTACATAGCGAGAAAAATTCAACTAGTGAACATGCATTGCTCGTATACGAAAACAGCAACAAGACGTTCAGTTTACTAGAGGAGCAAAAATGTGCTCTTCTCATCGGGTATGCTTTTATCGTGTTCTTTTCGCTTTTTGGGAATTCACTTGTTCTGGTTGCCATTTATAAGAACATCAACCATCGAATGAGAACAGTCAACAATTACTTTGTGGCTAACATGTCCAGTTCGGATCTTCTCATAACAGTGTGTAATGTGCCAAATGCAATCAATTCAGTCGTTTCCGATGGACTTTGGCCTTTTGACGGCAACGGAGGTGGAAACCATCTATGCAGAATGACTAAGCTTCTTTGGTTTTTGGCAATTGATGTTTCACTTCTGAGTCTCGTCGCCATCGCTGTCAATCGTTTTCTGTTGGTTTTTTACCCCCTTAAGCGGTTAATCACATCTAAGATTGCACTACTGGTAATTATAAGCATATGGTTGATCAGTCTGATTCTTGCTGGGTCGTTCATGCCTGGAGTCGAGATTACCAAACACGAGATAGAAAACACGATCAACCTGTACTGCAGCATGACCTTCTCGGAAGACATATCTATCTACTTGATATTTCATTTTGTTGTTTTAATTATTTGGCCCCTGTTGACTATGGTTCTCCTCTACTCGGCCATAGCAATCAAAATTCGGTGTAGAAAGCTACCCGGTAATCCATCATTAAGTAGACACGAATTCAACGACAGACTTAACCAGAAAATTTTGGTTATGTTGCTAACAGTTGTTGTTCTCTTCACTTTGTGCTGGGTGCCGCTTTGGGTAGTAATACTAACTCTTCCATACAAAGAACACCGAGCCTCGAGGTTATTGTACATAACTCAGAGCATAGCCTACGCCAATTGCGCTCTGAATCCACTCGTTCACGCGGTATTTAACGAGGAGTTCAGAAAAGCGTTTAAGAAAATACTTCATCCTATTTTCGTCTCAGGTTCTGTTCTTAGTCAATTGCTTCCAGGCCATAACAAGATTTTTGTTTTCGGCGTCTTGAGCAACAACAATATGAACTTGAAAAATCAGGAAGTGAAACACACATCTTCAGCTTTCGTTATTTAATCAGTTCACTTTTTAAAAATTGATTATAAGAAACAAAAAAAACGAATGCGTAGAGATGACCATGAGACTACGACCGAACTTAATTCTAGAATCGTGTCGCATTTTTTCACTCATTAAGCTATCTCCAAGTTCTTTTTATGTTCACAGTTGCTTGTCCACCTCAAAAATTTTAAAACCTGCAAAAAACGTTCGTCTGCAGTTTTCAAACTACACCATTTTTAATAAGAACCATTTTTGTAAAACCATGAGGCTGAAAATTGCCAAAAATTTAAGAACATGCTGAGGCTGAGAAAAGGTGAAGAACATTTTTAAAATTATAATGAGATAATTCATACAGTGTTAATGAAAAATTTGCTTGGCCGGGATTGTTGACTAAAGTTTGCAGATAACAATATCATGACAGATTTTTCATTTACCAAATTGAGGTTCTCAGGACTCAGGTATAATTCTTGAGACAAACTGGCAGAAGTGCAAAGTACATGTACAAATCAATGTATACAGAAAAGTACCACATACGATACATGTATTATTTATATTGTATAAAATCAGTAAAGATGTTTAAAGAACATGTTGAAGAACATATGAGGCTGATATACTGAAAATATTTAAGTTGAAAAATTCAATGTTCTTATAAAAAGAAGAGAGTGTATAATGACACAAGTTGATTTAATTTTATGACCCAAAAAGTAACTAACAATAATATGACAATATAGTTGATGTTCGCGGGCGTAAAGTATGTTTTTGGCCCGACTCAGGCTCATTTTAGCCCGAGCGCAGCGATATTAAAGCGGCGGGCTCTAATATATTAGAGCCCGCCAAAATGTCCGTTATAGAGCCCGGATAATACGGCATAATGCTCGCCAAAGTTAATATAATATAATTTATACACAACATGCCCACGCAGAGCCATACACCAGCATCATGCATCGCCTACTAATCTCACAACTCTGTGGGAGTGGGAAGTGTACGTTGCGTATTGCAATCACCTTTATATTAGACGCAGCTTACATTATCAGAGTGCAGGATCTTTTTTCCCTTAGGGAGCGCACAATCGTCTTGATGATAAATTTGGCTCCAATAATTTAAATGGCTTGTCAAATGGCTGATTCGAGACAGTATCAATAACGTTTGCAGTATTCTTGTGCTCCTTTTGAAATCTGCCCGGCGTTAACATTTACAGATACATTAAAATCTTTAGAAAATCTTGTTCTCCAAAAGCTTCTGAAGCGTCATTTTAAAAAATGGCACACCAAGTTTTTCTACGGCTACGCCTCAAGCGATCGACGGAGTCGAAAGTGCATTGTTTTAAGGTAGTTTTACATGATCGAACTTTAAGCGCTACTTTTTCGCGCAAAAATGTTGCATTAAGAGCAGGCTGAGGTGTAACACGAGCATTATGTGACTGTATTTTCCAGCAAAACATTGCGCGAAAAGTGAGCCTACGGCACTATGAAAAAGGAGAAAGCGGTGCACTATGTTACAGTCTATTTTTAGCGTACCATTGCGTTTAAAGCTGGATCACGTCCATCATTGTTTATTTTTCAACTCAGCATTTCAGCTAAAAAAAAATCAAGAACACGTACAATATTAATGTTAATGTAAAGCTAATATATAATGTTAAAAGTTTGCCCGCAAAGCCGGTCTAATTTGCCATTTTTTTTCCTTTTCAGTACTTGACCGATTGCCGCTATAGTTTCTTAAAAACGAATGTAAATTGAATTGAAGACTGATATTGGATGTCCTTAGTATTCGTAACATCCTGTAATTTGATCTTATACTCGGTGTAAGAAATAATAAATAAACTATAACGAAAATTATAACATTTTTTTGTTAAAACTTACAGAAAAGTGATTCCTGCTAGTTAAAAAATTAAAACAATTTAACAACAAAATTTTTAGAAAGCTGCAGTTTAAAATTTTTGATTTTCTTAAAAAAAATCTAATTTCAGCAGCTTCTGAGGCTTCTGAGGCTTCTGACGGTTCTCTAAAAAAATACAAGGAAATTTAATTACAAAATGCTTTTCTTTGGCATTGTTAATTGTGATGAATCTTGTCTTTTTCCGGATTTTTTGTTATTTTATTTATTTTGTTTGCATAGAATCATGAATGTATAATTAGCTAAGTGCACAGTGATCATAAAATATAACCTGTACTGAAACTATATTGTTACTGAAGATTGTCGACTTCAACTGAAAAACATTTCATAAAATAAAGCAAAACAAAATCTTATGATGAAAGTTTGTATGACCAAATGTTTTTTAGCTTTTTATACATAAAGCACACGCTGAGATGTTTTGATTTAATTTTCTTTTCAAATAGTAAAAAGGAGAATACCTGTTCTGGGTGCTTACACAGCAAAGTTCTGTCATCCTCATTTTTTGTCTTGCTCGTTTGGCACTTTAGCGATAGCTATTACTAGTATATATTGTCTTACTTAATTTTACTTTTTTAGGCCCGAAAATATTTACTTGGGTCTTATAAAAGCGTATATTATATTTATTCTCAAGCGCAAACATTACGGAGCAATAAAAAGATCTTTAAAAGAGGAAATAATGTTGCGCAAATGTTGTGCACATTCGATTATGTGCCGATTCCATGATTTTATGCTGTAATGTAAAATAAAGTTCTTGGTCATTCCTCAGCAGGGGGTATGCTATGATAAAGACTCTTTATCATGCTCTTAAATTTTAGCCGATTTTTGCCTGCCGTTGTTATAAAAAAAGTGTATTATATGGTTGGAGTTTCTTTGATATAATTATATGTAATAAAATGGCTTTATCCTTTGCAATTGAAAAATAATTTTTACTTGCCCACTGATACCGGCCATGTTGGCTTACTCTCAATTAACAAACGAATTTAATTTCTTCTTGATCTATTGCCTTTTGTGTCTCTTTGAATCGTGTGAAAATATTCTATAGCAGCATTTTTTTCACCTTTGTTTTGAATTCATTTTTTGTCTTTCGTGAGACTAAATGCAAAAATGGTTGCAATTTTTTTTTTCAATATTTCAAATGTCAGTTGCCTTTTTTTTCAGACACCGCGAAGCTTTGAGAGAAAACTTGTCCACATGCACTAATCACTCGGCAAAATCTTCCTGGGAAGTATATCCAAGGACCATATAAAAAATTGCAATTTACTTATCTTTTTCCCTGCCAAAGCCAACTCAGCCTTCCATCCTTTCGTCGCAGGCAAATGAGTACTAGCGTTCGTCCGGGAGCGATCGAGCCGGCTCGCATGTAGCTAGGAGCTAAACTGTGATGGATTCATAGAAAGAAAACAGAGAAAAATAACATATATAGCTCTTGGTTGGAATCGAACCCCACATCTTCGGTTTACTAGTCCGACATGTTAACTACTACACCACAAGAACCAACCACGCTGGTAACGCAGTAGGACAATGTAATGTAGATTGCAACTGTAGGGGTTCCCAGGGCGATATTTTTCTCTATTGATATACACCGTAATTTTTGGTAGGCATAGATGGTATCATGTGTAGATAAATGTAATAGCAATGCGTTCGGTGTTAGATATATAAAAAAAATAAGAGAAAAATAACATTTATAGCCCTTGGTGGGAATCGAACCCCACATCTTCGGTTTACTAGTCCGACGTGTTAACCACTACACCACAAGGATCAACCATGCAGGTAACGCAGCCGGACAATCTTTCTATTTGAGTTGTTTAGAACTTAGCAACTTAATTACCATTATTTACTGATTACTAGGTTTATAATTATTAAAAATGATTTGTTTTCCGGTGTTAAAAACAAAAATATGGAAGCAAAAACATACAGATTTCATACTTCCAGACTTTTTAGGACAACCTTTTTTTAAACGTTTGTAAAATTTCATTTAACACTTGCAAACTAAAAATATCTTCTTCGCGTTCATTTTTAAAAGTAATATATTTTACATTTTTAATTGTTTTGTTTCATGTGTATGTGATTTAATTTTACGTACAGATAGAAGAGGCAGATGCAGATTAAATTAAACATTTCAACTCACTAAGGAATGGAGTGATAGCTGGTCGTTGTTGGGAGTTTGTTAGTGGGGGAGGGGAGGGAATGGGGGGGGCAAGTCCTCTGAATTCTTAAAAGAGCACTATTTCTTTGATTCAAAATGCTAACTAAGGCTATAACTTGTTAATATCATACCTACATAAAATAATCGATTCTGATTGGCTGACGAGCATGGAATCTTCTCTTAACTCATGCAATTAATTAATACCACGCGTGCTATTGGTTAATTAATTGCATGGATCTATCCCAGAGGTCTTTGCGGCGTGTCTACATTTTGTACAAAACTTGACTTTTGTTGTAATCCAGAGCGAAGTGATTTTCATTGTGAAGCATCAAGTATTTTATGTAGATATGAAATTACAAGGAAATACCACCTTTGTTCTCGAAGAATTAATGAAAAATACCGCTTGTATTTGATGAAACTGAGCACTCGTGGTATTAATTCACTTTCATCAAATACGAGCGATATTTTTAATTAATTCCTATCGAACGGTGGTATTTCCTATACTATTACTCCCGTAAGTTATTTAACAATTATTCCTCGAGCCCGAATGGGCTCTGAGTTAATAGCCCATGAGGCCTTCGGCCTTCGGCCTCATGGGCTATTCGGACTCAGAGGCCATGAGGGCGAGAGGAATAATTGTTTTAGTAAAATCCAACTAGTTGATCAAAAAAATATCGAGGACAAAACATCTTTCGCTAATTAAAGCTAGACTTTAATTTTATTTTTGCGTCAAAACATTACAAATACGGCCAGGCGTACTCACTAGACGAAACTTTGAAATCTTTTCCGTCTTTCTGCTTCACTGAGGCAAAAAAAAACTTTCAGGCAGTCATTTAGCTCTTCTTTCTTCATCTCTTCTATCGAAGTTTCAAACCTTGTTTAGCTTGAAAACTATTCAGTAAAAAAATAGTTATTTTAGTTTGTCAAAAAGACGATAAAAATAGTAGTTGCAAAAGGAGTCAAATTTACGGTAACGTTTGTCAACAGCTCAACTTTGTTTTGTGTATTCCTACCGTTAAATATCTTCATTCCATATTAAGTTGATTTCTTTGTAAATTTTGGTGTAGATTTATGTAATAATGAGCTCAAATACTCATCCGAAACTTCAGCAAAACGCGATTCAGCTGCCATTGTTTTGGTTTACTAGGCTGGCACTTTTCGTTACTAGTAGGCTATAACAAATAGCCTACTAGTAGCTCAACCAATCAGAACGCAGCATCGATAATAGCCTAGTAATTGGATTTTACTAAAATACTATCTTCTTTGTTTCTAGAACTTGTGGACATGTTAGGTTTGTTGTCAGTATCACAGAAATGGCTTAATTTGACGGCATGCATAGCGGGCGTTTCATGAACAAGACGATCGCTAGACTGCAAAACAGTCTTTTCCTTCGCCGGGAGATCGAGAATCATATTGGAAACTGGGAAGAGGAAATGGACGCGCGAACGGGAGCCAAAAAGGAATGGCGGCGAGTAGCTGAGGTCCACAATGTAAACATATCATCTAATCATTGTGCATTGCCAAGTGACATTTATATGTAGGTGTAAGCTTACCTTAACCTTAATATATCCTCTCCACGCCAGAAGGTGCATAAGGCCGTTATGCTCTCTTTCCACTTGTTACAATCTCTGGCTGCTATACAGGTGGCGTTCCAGCTTGACCATCCAGCGGTGTTAAGTTCTTTCTCTATAGTTCTTCGCCATGTAGTCTTTGGTTTGAAAAACCGACATCGCACTCATCGCTTCGCAATTCTTGCGATAGCGGTTTTGGAGTGAAATTTAACGTGGAATTCACTCGTCAGGCAGTGAATGTTTCTATAATATTCTTCTTAAACACTTCATCTGGAATGTATTTACTTGTTTCTCACTGTGATCTTCCAGGTCTAACAGCCATACAACAATACTGGTTTCACTAAGGTCTTAAATAGATGTATTTTTGTTTTCCTTCCAATCCCCCTGGTGTTCCATACTCTACACAATCTGTGGAATGCCCCTCTCGCTTTTTGCAATCTGTTCTTAATATTTCTGTCTCCGCCACCTTCTTTGTCCACCATAGCATCCAATTACACAAACTCATTTACATCCTCCACTGGCTTTTTGTAAACTCTGATGGTATCCTCATTCCTGGTGTATTCCGTTCTTAGTGTTTTGCACTTTTTGGCATTCAAGTTCAACCCTAGTCTTGCTGCTTTCGTTATCATTTTACTAGTTTTTTCGTTTAAATCTTGGAACTTCGATGACAACAGTACAATATCATTTGCAAAATCAAGGTCCTCCAGTGATGGTGTGAAATCCCACCTGATTCCTCTTCTCTTGTCGGCTGTTGTTTTCCTCATAATCCAGTCAATCGCAAGTAAAAAAAGAAACCCAGACATGACACACCCTTGTTTCACTCCAGTCTTTATCTTGAACCATTCTGATGTTTCGTTCTCCTCAATTACTGCTCATTCAAACCCCTGATATATTCCTCGTATCGCTTTGATGATCTTATTTGGGATTCCATAGCTTTTCAAAATAATCCGTAAACTTTCTCTATGTACAGAGTCAAAGGCTTTTTCGAAGTCGACGAAATGTGTCTAGATAGGCGCTCTCCATTCATTCGCTTGCTCTAAAATGTTTCTCAAAATAAAAATCTGTTCTGTTGTTCCTCTTCCTGGTCTAAATCCTGCCTGTTCTTTCCTTAGCTTCCTGTCGACACCTTTTATTATCCTGTCTATTATCATCCTACAGAAAACGTTACTGGTCACAGGTAGCAGGGTCACTCCACGCCAGTTGTTGCAGTCTCTTAGATCTCCTTTCTTGAATATCTTCACGATAAGTCCTTGTTTACATGTCTTTGGTCAAGTTTGGATGTTGTTGTTTCCAGGTTTGATTTCAGCAGTTCTGGTGGTATTTGATCCACGCCTGCGGCTTTCCCATTCCTTGTTCTTTTTAGTACTGATCTTACTCCACTATCTGTCTATCTTCGATCACATCAACTTCTTCTACATCCTCTACTGTAACAGGGTTTGTCGTGTCTTCACGATTTAATATTTCACTAAAATGTTCCCTCCATATGTCCATTCAATCCTTCTTTTCTGTTTTCAGTGCACCCTGCTTGTCCTACACTCCAACTGTCTGCCTTCTCCTTTCCCCAGTCAGCATCTTAGTGATGGTATAGAGCTCTTTACTCCTCTCATTTTCGGCAGCCTTCTCTGCAGCCTCAGCTTGCTTCTCCATCCAGTTCCTATTATCCTCTCTTGTACTCCTCTTTACCTCTCTATCTTTCTCAGTATACTCTACTTTTAGTCTTTGTTTGATAATGTCAGAAGTTGCATTTTCCAGCTTTCCTTTGATTTTCGTTTCTCCAACCTTTTCTCTCCTTCCCTTATCCACGGTTTGCTTTGCTTTTTTGTATTCCCTAACGTGTCCTTAGCAGCTTCTCTTTACACTTCCAAGATTTTGTCATATTTCTCTTCAACATCCTGTACATCCTGCAACACCTGGAACCTATTCCTAACCTCGGCGTTAAAGTGTCTCCTTATCTTATCACTGTTAAGCTTCTTCACGTCAAATCTTTCTATGGTGTTACTCTTTACCTTGTTCTTCATCAACTTTAATCTGATCTTTGTCCTAACTAAGTAGTGGTCGCTGAACACGTCCGCTCCTCTCATCACCCTGGTGTCCAATACTGATGTTCTCATATTTCCATTCACTAGTACATGGTCTATTTGGTTTAGTGTTCTGCCGTCTGGTGACTTCCATGTTGTTTTATGGATCTCCTTATGTGGAAATATTGTCCCAGTCACAACAAATCCATTTGTACTGCAGATGTCGCACAGACTTTCACCATTGTCGTTTATAATTCTAACACCATGTCTTCCTATCACTTCTTCCCTGCTGGTGTTATCCTTTCCAACCTTCGCACTGAAATCTCCAATTATCACAATTAAATCTATATAAATAATCCATTC
>JAOTRI020153181.1:0-10105 GCA_028564885.2 Zoanthus sanctaehelenae
GTAGTAGTAGTAGTAGTAGTAATAGTAGTAGTAGTAGCAGTAGTAGTAGTAGTAGTAGTAGTAGTAGTAGTTATAGTAGTAGTATGTAGTAGTAGTAGGAATTGAACTTAAAACTTTTAATTGCGGCGGAAATCTAAGAGACGCAAATGATGTAGTTTATGTATTTTCTGCCTTTAAAATGCTAATTTGGTTTATAAAATTTGTTACTTTGTCTGTAGGTAAACTCAACTCAGAACACCAAGGATTCTGTTCTCAGCAACTCTCTGGAGAGTTTAGGGAATGGGGTTATGGCATTTAATACAAGCTTAACAATAAAGGTATAAAGTTACTCAGTCTTTCGATAAGGGAGAACGCGAGTCTAATTTTTAATGCATGGTAGTATATCATGCATACTACTATACTAACTCAATAATGCAAGAACTAAAAAAAACAACAAAGAAATGGCATGGTCACTATAATTAGCAAAATTGTTAAGATGCAGAGATCTCTTTTGTAAAATTAAGCGTTTTTAGGTGGGTCTTGGTGGCTTGACCTCAGACGCATGAAAGGTATGGAAAGACCAGTGACCAGTGTAAGTTCTGCAAAGCAGGTCGAGAAAGGAATACAATTTCTAATCGGAAGGGGGGTACTCCGATATATTTGTTATGAGGGTATGTGCCGCTGTTCAGAATATCCCCTCTAGTAAATGATGCATTAATATCGGAACTATCAGTTGAAATAACCACAAACTGTTTAGTACAGACGTTACTAATTTTTAAACTCGATTTTAGCAGATGGAGAATTGGAAAAAAATTCTTGAAACAGCAGATGCAAAAATCCGAAGTGCCATAACAACAACGAACACAACTTTGAATAATAAGGTAATGCCCAGTTCTAACTAGTATCTATTTTGAAACACTTTTTTACTAGTTTTGCAACTTAGCATTTGCATAATTACTAAGAAGATATAGCAGTTTTTAAAAACTACAAATCAACTTTTTAAAAAACCTCCAATGTTGGTGAGGCAAACAAATGATAGCTGCATAAAGGAAGGATTGTAAGCCCTGCATGATGAAGGGTGACCGAGCCTCCATTATTCATTTCCCGTAATTAAATTACTCGTTGTTCCTTAAGAGATCCTTTAACTTATGAGAAGCGTTTTAATGTTAAAAAATTATTCAGAAAGGCTCTTTATTCTTCCTCGTTTTCATCATTGTCCATGTATATGGCTTTCCGGGTAGTATCAAAATTATCTAAATAATGATTATACATAGTTTAAAACATAATCAATAATAAGACAAAACTGGAACAGTCTCACTAAACACTCAAACATCATAAACTTAGAGATGTACTAGATATGAAAAAAGTAGATACTAAGAAAAATCTTGAATAACCAAAGGCACAACATTTTTAAATCAAAAGTATCCTGTGGTAAGCTGGTGGGAAATAAGAAACCTTGGTCAGAGAGCTGTTGTATCTTGACTTTTGTTCATTGATTAATATACACGCGTGATCAGTCACAAATGCTGGTTTGCCGAAGTCATGTACCGAACACCGAAGTATCACTTCGGAACACGTTTACAAAGTTTCTATTGTTTAATTATCCCAATAGCTCTCCTTGAGCTAAAAAGTAGCACAAGGGATACCCTATCCAATATTACATAGGTATGGGTGTTTTACTGAAAAATTCGGAACTCTTACATTTCATCAACACTACATCCGGGATACGACTGACATATCTTCGATATCCTCACTAGCGAAGATATTGTTGACGTCATTCCTTTGTTTTTCCTGTCTTTTTCACTAAGTTTTTTCTATTATCGAAACACTCGTATCTATGTAATAAAAATGAAATTGCACGTTGCCTTGAACGTATGAAGTTTATTTTCTTGTGGAAGATAAACCTCATATCTTCGAACCACTGTGTAATCTCCTCTATTTATAAACTTTCAATGCATCTGCAACATACTCACTCTCACTCTCTTGGAAGTAACTGAAAAAGGTTTTGAGATATAAAAATAGAAATATTCCTGAACCAATTGATTTTAAAACTTGCTAATCTAGTGTGGCGCAATGATTTATCTTCCAAGATTTTTGAGATAAGCAAGATGAGAGGACCAAATGGAACGATTGGTTTGATGGGTCCCAGAGGACCGAAGGGAGCAGTGGGTGATACTGGGAAACACGGTCCCGTTAACTTTACCAAGTGTTCCTACAAAGTTAAAGCATCTTCTACTGGAAGCACTCCGATTGACGTCTACCTGTTCGACACGCATAGCAGCCTTACGGTGAGATTTGTATACGAACTGAAATGAGACTTCTGGAGAAGAATATAAATGTTTCGATAGCATACTAGCAAAGAAACGAGAGCAACATAGTGCTATTATTACTGTTATTAAAAAAGAGTCCTTATTTCGGGAGCCATCTTGGTATTTATTACTAGTCAAATTAATAACTAATGATGGATGTGCTTATAATCTATTTTTAGTTTTTCTTATTTAAGTCTGCCTGGCTAGTTAAGGCCGTTTGGTTTTAATTATTTCCAGGCAACAAGAACCTATCAAACAAAAAAAATAATTAAAAATTAAATATCAATTAAACTTGTTATTTATATGTAAACTTTTGTCCGCAGGGCCAAACAATTGTTGGTATTATGTGTTCATCCGAAGGGGAACAGGTGAGTCATCGACTTGAGAGAAGGTCTGATGGCGCTTCATCGTGGATTTGCCATTGCGGGATTTTGTATGGGCAAAAAACTGTGAAATGTTTTATCCACTACTGGATTTGCCCAACCTCTTAGACCAGGAAGACATGACCTATTGCAAGATTTGGAAAGATTGGATCTGAATTGACTTGAATTACTACCTCATCCTGATGTGCCTCTCCCCAGGCCATGTAACCTTAACCTACGTTCATTCTACACACTAAGTGACTCCAACCGTCCTAAACACAGAAAATAAATTTTGCTTAGTAAAAAGCATGCAATAGCAACTGAATGTTTTTTATCACAAACTATATTCAATATTTCTTTTGACAGTGGTACGTTTCATTTGGCACCATCAAAAAAGCAGCATTATTTTTTCTTGAAAGAAAATCATTTTATAAATTCTTAAAAACTACACGCAAATGAAAATTGTGAAAGGAAGTAGCCTATTAAAAAAACAGCATTTAAGTCTTAATAAGTATTTTAGTGCTGTCTGAGAACAACACTTTTGGTATCATACCAGTCAATCAAACCACAGACGTTATACTGTTAATAAGTAGAATATCTGCAGACCCCAGGGGATACAAGAGGGGTCCGTTTTAAGCCTGATGCGTGTTTAAACGATACTATGTTGCTCCAGAATGCCAAAGCACATTCACTAGGCAGTTCAAGAACATGGAAAAAAGGAAATCTTGGTCTATCCGTAAATACTTACAAAAAGGAATGATGAGTAATGAGGAAGAAGCACTTTCTTTAAATAGATGGCAATTGCTGAGCCATCATTGTTTAATAGAGGGGCGAAGTGTGACGTCACAAAAATTAAAATTTGTGAACTTGTGGGATTTATCTAAATCATCCGAGAGATCAAGACTAAAATTATATCCTTGCAAGCAATCAGAATGTTGGTGCAACTTGTTGGCGAGATACTACCACAGATATTCAATGAGTCCATACAAGTTTTCCATTTTCCATCTTGATCTTTCTGAATAGTACAACCAAATTAGTGATTTCGCAAATAATTTTTTGTGACGAAATCACTTCTGTACTCTATAGTATATAGTAAATACAATAACAGTACACTATAGTATATTAGTAAATATAAAAACAGTACTCTATAGTATCTATAGTAAATATAATAACAGTACTCTATAGTACATAGTAAATATGATAACAGTTAATTCCGTAGTTTCGTTTTCAACTGTTGCAGTTTCCTAATGTCGACTGAAATATGTAAATTTATTGTATTTTAGTCTTTAAATTGAATCATTATTATCAACTATATCTATAGCTAAAGCCAAATCCTTTACGAGCTTAGTAACCAATGGGGCGGGCGCTTATCTCCCCTTTCCCTTGTGTTAAGCGGATGAGAGTCTTTGACTTCCCCTGGACGGGACAATAATCCATTGCTGGATAGTACCCAGCAAACGCTGGTAGTCATTCATCTACCCCGGAAGGATGGAAAGCTGAGTTGGCTTAGGCGGAAAAGAAGGTTACTCAAATATTCGAATATCGGCAAAGTGCCAAGACCTCGTGATTAGAAAGCGGAGATCTTCCCAAGTTGCCAACCACGTCCGCCCATTAATCTATTATTGTTTATTGCCACAGCCGTTGGCGTTAGATCAGGCAAAAAATGTGATAAATATTGCAAGTTTAGCATTCTTATTCCTGTGAAGTAACGAGATATTAACTAATAAATAAATAAATAAATAAATACATACATATACAAGTTCTCCCCTCAGGGCTTTTCAGAACCTGTTTACAAGTAATAAACCTTCCTCTTCCCCAATTAAGAATCCCAGCTAGTAGGAGGCAAACCAGTTGGCTATTTACAAAGCGTGGTAAATTTGTCCCTGGGATCACCGAGGACAAATTCATTCAGTGATCAGAGCCGGGAATCGAACCCGGGTCTTCCGCATTCAAAGCCCCAGCTTTAACCACTGCGCCACGCTTGTAAGCCTGCATCTTGGATATTCAAAATACACTTTCCTGTCTACATGGCCGTAGCTAGGAAGGGGGGAGGGGGAGGGGAAGACTTAGTAGTAACTTCGCGTCTTTGGCTTCGACGCTCACACTCTCTGTTT
Source organism: Zoanthus sanctaehelenae (assembly GCA_028564885.2). Classification (NCBI taxonomy): domain Eukaryota; kingdom Metazoa; phylum Cnidaria; class Anthozoa; order Zoantharia; family Zoanthidae; genus Zoanthus; species Zoanthus sanctaehelenae. The sequence continues at coordinate 4,765 of JAOTRI020153181.1, forward strand.
CCCCCACTCCCACTCCTCTGAATTCATACTTGCATTTTTTCTTTCTACGTTGCTTTAATTTATTGCTGAGGCAAAGAGAATCAAGTAACGGCATACGAGCAACAGCCTTCCCTCTCCCACCCTCAACTTGCCTTGCAACATTCGTACGAAAAGATATAAAAATTAATGTTGCGCTTTTTTTAATCCGCGTACAATTATGTCTCGCATCAAAATATCTGTTGCAAGTAGAAAACGCAGATAGAAAGTAGAGGAATATTCTACTTTTCGCAACGAATTTTGTATATGGTGCACTTACTGTATGAGCGAAGTCTTTTTATTTATGGCTTTGGGGGAAGAGTTGGTGAATTAATGTGTAAACGTTTAGGACATAGAAATGAGTGGATCATAAAAGTATGAACGGTGTTGCAGATGGATCAAAAAAGTGTTTAAGAAGTTTGCAATATTTCTGAATAGAACAGACCTGGAGAATTTTAGAAATTATTAATGATTATAATTTTCACAAGCAGAGCTGTCTCTTTTTTTGTTTGGCTTTTTATTTGCTCTGCCTTGCAGCCTGAAATTTTAGAATTAAATATTTCTTTCTTATGAACCCCAAGTACGGAAAAGGTTAACCCTTTCACTCTCAATCAGCAATCAACACTCAACTTCTCCTTACATAAAAAGTACAAAATAGGACATTTCTGTTATGAGAAAATGAATATTATTCAATCAAAGTAAACTGCTGAGGATTATTCTCTCAAAACTGTTCAATGAAAAGTAAGGGCTCAAGTTGGGAGAACTTAATAATTGAGTAAGTCGTAATGGTAATGTTGCAAAATGACTTGGGAGGATTTTACTCCTCGTACTACCGTGTCTTAAAGCAGCCTTTTACCTGCAGCTGTAGCCTTTAAAAGTGCAACTTTGAACTAAATCTTCAAGCTGATGGCCCATCTTAGCGAGATCTTCTAAAGTGCTAAAGGCCAGCTCGTCTAGCACTGCAGTGTAAATTGCTTCCGTTTTGTCTTGTACTCCTATTTCCCATTCGTCCTCAAGTCCTTCATCATCGTAATAATCATCTTCGTAAGTAAATTTATTGTCTCTGTCTTCTATATCAAAATTACTTTTGCTCTGTAAAATGATTCAAAGCGCACAAATGGTTATTTGTCAATACTAGATTTTTATGGTTGTAGTTGCATGTTGTTTCTATTGATCAAAAGGCCCAAACTATCTTTTTAATGGTGATTATTCTTCATCGTGTAATATGCGTTTACTAATCAATAACGATTTTCGTTAATTAGTATTAATTATTCGTTTTCGGTTAATTATTCCGGTTGATTTATTATTATACCGTGAGATTGGTGTCAGTAGCACACCGAAACCTCTGAAACAGATAATTTCACTTATATATAATTATGAAATATTCGTTAAAGTTCGGTTGTAGGAATGAAGTCCGTCCGTCAGTAGAATTCATCAAAGGGCAAAATAGTTAACTTACAATCATTCACTGAAATGAAACTGAATTCAATAGTGATAAATTTTTATTATATAGCAAGTTTCAAAGTTCATTTGTTCCAGAATGTGATTGGTTAAAAATACGTCTCGTGAAAGGCAAGAAATCCGACTGTTTTTCACAAAATCCTGTTTGTCAGGTTTGAACCAGTTTGAGCAGGGTTAATGCATTAACCACAGGGGGTTAATAATTCCGGAAGTCGTGAATGTTACGTCACATCACAATTTTTGCTGTTAGCTGAGTATTGAGGATTGATTACAAATTAAAAGTTTGTCTCTCTGAGTTCTGGCTACGAATTTGTTGCGAAATTTTACTTTTCGTTTCCTTTGAAACTTGCTATATAATAAAACACTTATTGACTGATCTCCTTGGGAAACATCATGTTTTGTGGACCCTCGACCACCATGTTTTTCTGGTTGTGCCTCGCGAAATATTTGTGGTCTCGGGTCAACAAAACATGATGTTTCCCTCGGTTCCTTAAATAACCGTGACCTTGCACACAACATGAAACAAAGAAACATTATAATCTTCTTTGTAGTTTGCTGAGTTTCATAACCAGTCCACTCTAACAACGTTGGTGCAACACACATAAATTATACGTTTCAATTATGTAAACATTTCCTAAACAGAACAAAAGAGATTAAAATCGGAATCACTTCCCTTCTCTCGGCGAAGTGCTACTGGTTTTTGTAGCTATAGCTGATCAGCGGTAGTTACGTTGTCATGGTTATGTTTAAGAGGATGAGGGTAAGTAACTAATAACCACAGGGTACCCAGGTAGAAATGCATTTGAGTAAAGGAGTCACAGAGGAAGCTCAAGAAGACAATCGTGTTGAGATTCAAACAGATTATTGAGTTATATATAAATATAAATGAAATAATGCGACATTTCGGCATCATGCTGGCGCCTTTCTCAAGGTACTAATGTAAATTTATTCAGCTTAGTGAACTTAATATTGTGGCATGGATGGTTACGGCGACTAGAGTTTAAATCAGAGAAAACACGTTCACCAAGAGTTTTATGTAAACGGACAGCAGGAATAGAAAACTTCATAGAGTTGTTGAATTATAAGAAAAAACTTTGTGTTGGTTATTATTATATGGCCATGTCTCTAAAGGACTGGAAACAAACAAATTCAAGAATTTGATTGGCAAAAATCGATCTTGACCGCGGTCTATATTTTCCCATCTAGACCGATCTTGTCTGAACTGTTGTTTTTGTTCCTTTGCTTTCTTGTTTGGCGACCTCGGTCAAGATTTTTCAATACAGACCTCCCGCTCGGTTAATAAGAGATAAGTTGAATGCAGGATTCCAGAGATTATTAAGGGTTTCAATAAGAAAAAGCACAGTGACCAAGAGTTTTGTACGAAGGAACATAGAGCAAGATGTCAGTTATGAGAGAGCAGTTGGTTTAAGGATTTATAAAGTGATAAATTAATAAGATATATTTTCAAATTACTTGAGTCTGATTGGTCAAGAGCAATGCAATTACTTTGTTATTCCATCGGGCTCATGCACTTTTGATTTTTTTTAAAAAACACATGATTGCAAATTAATTCGATACTAAACTCGTTAAGGTTCGATTGCATATACGTAGTGAAAAGAATTGTTTAGAAACTAGCCTTTTGTACATAAAATCCTTAATTCTTTACCATGAAAATCACTTTGCCCTGGATTATAACGAAAGTCAAGTCTTGAAGAAAAATTACAAACGTGACTAAGACCTCTGGGATAGATTCGTATAAATAATTAGTAGCTCACGTGGTAATAATTAATTGCATGAATTAAGAAAAGATTGCATGGTCGTCAGCCAATCAGAATCGATTATTTTATGTAGGTATGATATTAAGTCTGTAATGGGTGGGCAGTGGAATAATCAGTGAAGACCAGAGTTACTACCAGATTAAAAAGTCTTTTTATTTCAGGAGCTCGTTTACCGATACGGGAACTTTTCTGATTTCATTCGCATATTTTTGTATTTTAGTTGAGCCACAGTTTACAGAGAAACCAGCGAATGAATCAGTTACAACGGGAAAAAATGTTAGTTTCCGGTGTCAGGCGACTGGACATCCAAAGCCAGCTATTAAATGGATATTTTCTGGTGGAAAATTGCCTCAACATGTGTTGAATGATGATGGAACGCTTAACATACTGTTGGTTAATAACAGTGCAGTGTATATTGGTGAATATACATGTATTGCTTTCAGTAGGGCCGGAAATCGCTCAGCAAAAGCTTGGTTAACAATGGAAGGTACAAATGATTTTAAAATTGCTATAGTTTTTTCTAAAAGGGGTATTTGTAAGTTGATAAGATCACCATTCCCTATCAAGAATTTGCGAATTCGACTTTCAAGCCAAGATCTGAGCCATCGAGCGATTAAACATTATCCTCTGGCTAGGAAGAATGGGTAACCACTTCCTTCGCAGTTGACGTTAAAAAAGTATTATTATATTTTATTATTATTATTGTTATCATTCATATTCTTATTACTATTCTTAGTATTTATAATTATTGTTGTTGTTGTTGTTTTTGTTGCTGTCTAAAAACTCAAGCTATAAGTGAGTTGCACACGGGACAACCTAAATCTCTCTGCAAGAAGTGTATTTTTAGTTAGCCAATCATAGACTTACAAATTGTTAGTGTTTAGCTGTATTAATTTGAAGTCAAAAAGGTTAAAGAAATGGTTGCTCAACTTCCACCTTAATTGCATGATTGATGTTAACTAAGCTGGCTCCATATTTAAGTGTTTTCTTGTCTCAAGTCGAAAGCTCAATCTGTACGTGCGAATGTCTTTGTGTGACTAACAATGAAAGCTAGCAGTTGAACTATGTATAAACATTTGAGGTTCATCCATGCTTGAATTCCCTCAAGACACTTTTTTGTATTGTAATTATTCAAAGTTTCGTAAAATAGATTCATTTTGAAAATGACGCTTAATATATAATTCCGGATTTTATAGTTCCACCTACAATCACATCAACAACCGGTAATCAGACCCTGTTGCTGAACAAGATGTTAATCTTGGGATGCGAGGCCATAGGAGAACCAGTACCAATTGTCTACTGGATAAAAGATGGCGTTAAGAAATCGAACAGTTCTGTGTTGACCATTGAAAAAGTTGATGTTAGTGATATTGGTCGATATCAGTGTTTAGCTCGTAACAGAGCTGGTAATATCACCGCTAGTGTCTGGGTAGACGTACAAGGTATGTTACTGTAAATGTTACCTTCTATCATTATACAAAGAGCCGTTAATTTGTACACAAAAATTCGTCATGTCTAGTGGTGGGTGTTTCAAAAAACAGTTAATAGTTGTTCGTACCCTCTCCCACCTTCCTCCCAGCAGAATGTATGTGTACAGGTTTGCTTTTGTCTTCAAAGTGTAAGTTTTCATAAAAGAACGAGTGATAGGACACGAAAGATTAAGTTCGTATCTTTAAGGGGGTCCACTAGCTTTGAAAATTCACAAAATAGAGGTTTTGAGGGAGAGTGGTAGGGTAGCTTAAAACTATCATTTCTCCAAAAATAAAAACTGGGATTCTGGGAGTTGCATATAGGTATGATGTCACATAAAGGATGCTCACGTGACAGTGCTCGCCATACTTCAACGAATTTTCTGGGGGCGGTTTCATGCGTCAAAACACAAAATATTGGCTTTTTTTGTGTAATTTTGGCCATTTGCTGGTGCCTGAGCTCATCATGAAGAGCTAAGAGTGCTTAAACCTTGCCATTTTCGAAGAATAGTTTATTGGCACTGTGAATTTGACAAAAAAGTAGGCTGGATTAGTTTGATCGGCTGACAATTTGTCATTCATGGACAAGGGGCCAAATGAGCAAATGTGCCTGGTCTC